>VXAX01006463.1:60027-153612 GCA_013399835.1 Leptocoma aspasia
CCCCCGCGGCGCGGCGGCCCCCATGGCGGGAGGGACGTGCGGGGGGTGCCTCGGGGACGGGGAAAAGGAAGGAAGGGAGGGGGAGCGGGAGGCAGACGCGGGGCCCGCAGCCGCTGCCCTGCCTCTCAGCCCCTCCCTGGGCCCGCGGCCTGGGCCTTCCCCGTTCTCTTCCCGCCGCGGGAACGGGGGGAAGGGAAGGGAAGGGAACGGCGCGCGGCGTTATGTAACCGGCGCGTGGGGGCCTGGGCTGCCCGCGCGGGAGGGCGGAGGGGGGACACGGGGACAGACCCCTGCGCGCGCCCGCGAGGCGCCGCGGGTGCGCGCCAGGTGTGCGCGTGTCCGGGTCACCCGCCCCTCCCCGCACCTGTGCGTCTGTCTGTCTGTCTGTCTGTCTTATCTGTGTCTGTCACATGGGGCCTGCGCTGTAGACACAACACAGGTCCCCCAGGCAGAGCCGGGGAGAGCGAGGCTGTGCCACGGCTTTCCGCCAGCGCTCGGGGGTCACTGCAGGGAAATAGGTTGGAGGGGAAGCCCGAGCCCTGGCGCGGCCGTGCCCTCTGGAACGCTCCCCGCGCTGTAGCAGCGTGTATCTTGTCTGCGGCTTCCCGTAGTGTTTGTCACAAGTTGTATTTGCTGAGCAATAGTGCTGGGTATAACTGGTGTGCTGAAGGGAAGAGGGAGGACCTGTGCTTGATGAGTAAGCCCGTGCTTAACAACACTGAGAGACAGATGTGTTCACATCTTGACCCCTTCCCCGTCTGATTTTGATGCTTTTTGCTATACAGTTACCATTGACTTGACCTGTGATACTGAGCTAAAAGCCCCTGATGGGAAATGCGCTGTAATGGCATGTTAACCTTAAAGAAGGAGGAGGAACGTAGTATCACCAGCACGTTTGGGCTTTTTTTGGTAGAAAGTCTCTGTTTTGTGTACTGTAATATTCCATTATTTCTGATGCTTTAAAATTAAGATCACAGTCTTCAGAATGGCAGAGCTGTGAATACTCTGCTTGTGTTAATAATTGTCTTAATGAAAAAATGAGTTGATGTTTGTTGTGCATCTTGAGCTAAAATCCAGGTAATCCAAAGAAGCAAAACCAGGGGGCTTTAATTTTATAATTTGAATTCTTTATTAATTTAGATGCCATTGTTGCTCAGATAGAACTGGTTTGAACAGTTACCTAATAAACATTAGTTGCAAGAAGTTACAGCTAAAATTTGTTTCTGGAATAGTCCTGTCTTACTAAGGTTTATGACATTTAACACAAATGAAATCCAAGATCAGACAGAAATCCAAATCTCTGACAAATTCCTTGCCGTCTTACCGCAAGCATGTAGTTATTACCCATTCCCACCATATTGGTCTTTCATTCAGTCCATTTCTTCTGCTGGATAATGTACCAAATCCCTGTTAGTAAATAATCCCAAGCTGTCACACTGGAGGTCACTGGTAGGACAGTGTTAGTAGAGGCACAGTGCAGACACCTACCTTGTGACTCACTGGTGTTTAACTACTTGAAGAAAGATTGTTTTAAAAGCAAAGCACTAACAGGAAAATTTCATTAGTATATTTCAGGCCTCAATTGTGAAGTGGTTGTACATTTTTTTCTGTGTACAATATGTGTTTTTTCAGTACCTTATTTAGTAATGAGCCCTTCAAACCTAGGACCAGTCCATCTTTCTGAGTAGTACATACACTCTGGTACAGCCTGTTCTGGTGCAGTGATAGTGTGTTGTAACAGAGTGCCAATTTTCATTACTTGTTTCTGATCCCGTGACCACATGACTTTTTGCAAGAATTTTTATGGCAAATTTTCAATCTTTCTACCATCCCTTTCATTTACTAGAGAGATTAAAAAAAAAAAAGGTAAGAATTAAATCTGGTTTTGAGTAGGTATAAAAAAAATTAATATGATTACACAGACTTTTTTTTTTAATAACTCAGGACAAGCAGGAAAAAAATAACTTTCCTGACCCTGCCATGTGCTTTCCCCATTTGATTTGTTAGCTATTGTTTATTTCATAGAGAATGGGGTTTTTTTAATTCAACATTTTTCTCTTTTAATTAAAGGGGAATATTATTATCACTGAGATCTCTGTCAGCTCTTAGGAGGTTTGCCTGCTGTATGTAACAAGGGAGCTAAATATCCAAATGTTGAAACCCTTCATCAAGAATACAGTGCAGTTTATTTGATGATAGTGCCGTGTGTTTACCTAAGCATAGCAAAATGAGGAAAAAATTGGAAACAAATAGAAATGAGAGTGGCCATAAAGTTACAAAAAAAGTTGGAAGTAAGAGAGCAAACCTTAAGTGAATGCAAAAAATCATGAGGAATTCTTAGACATGTCTCATGCAGTATCCTTGTGGAAGTGTCTTTGTCTAACAGATAGGTGTTTGTAGTGGTCTGCCCCGAGAGCAGCTTTTTACTCTGTTGTGGAAACCAGACAACATTTTAATTGGACACACAAATGTTTTCCGTGTCTGTGATCCCCTCACTCTGTATTTCACGTGGAATATCTGGTGCTCATAAGATAGAAGTCAGAATTAGGAAAGGCTTCTTTCTCAGCGTTCAGCAGAAGAGAGGTGAGTGTGGAGAACAGCCCTGAATTCTGGGCTGTAATGATAACTTCAATTCCTGTGGCTTTTATTTCAAAATCAACTTAAGGACTGCTGCTATTGTAGCTAAGGAATCCGTGACCATGAAATCCCCCTAGGAGATACTTTTGCTTTGGTATACACATAGGAAGGATTGTATATTCCATATTCCTTGTTTTAAATGCCTAGGCAGACTGTGGTCCCTGAATTTCAGTGTTAGGTCTTGGATAAAGCAACTCCTTTCCTATCTCAAAGTTTCAGGTTTCCCAGTTGGTGTTCTACCTATTTGGTAGTGCTCAAGCTGGTGACTTGAAATTCAGTTACTTGCAGAAGTAAGGCTTAGCCATGCTGTGGTTAACTCTTCTGTTGGTTTTGCTTTCCATTCCCAGCTATCCATAAACACTTTACCCAAGTCTCAGGGTACTGGAATTCTTGGTTGTAACCTCCTTATTTGGTTTGCCTCAATTAATGCACATCTCTTCAGTGTCTTGATTTTTGAAAGTAAATAACCCTGGAAAAGAGAAAGGTGGTTTCTCTTAAGAGAAGACACTGCTCAGGTACCTTGCAGAGTCATTCTTGCAAATGCAGGTGGATTGGTTTGAATGCCAAAGCAAGAAAGCAGCGCAGAAGCTGCACAGAGTAGGGTCAAGAACTACTCTAAGGCTTTTCCATATTAACAGAGAGACTGGCAGTCTTCTGGCAGGGTGAGGTATGTGGTGTATTTTGGCAGAATCCTGCAGACCATTGATAGGATGTTTTGTCACGTTCTAGTTGTCAGTGAATATCCAAAGTAAAATAAAGTTCTGTTCACTGTGTTCATGACTTCACCTCTTTGAGCTGACTCACATCAGGTTCAGGGCATGATGAGTTAGCATCTTGAACAAAAATTATTGTGCTCCACTGAGGTCATTTTGGAACCCCAGGAGCTGTTGCTTTTTAAAGCAAATCATGGAATTGCTTTTAATTCTTACAAACAGGAAAGCCCCTGACCCCATGGCATGTAAGGTAAATGATTAGTGCAGTTTCCCAAGTAGTGTCAGCATATTTTAACATTCTGTGAAATTGAATGCAACTCCCAGTCAAAGTAAAGAACTAAAAAATTGATTTATATGGAAAGGATACTGTTCCTGATTTCTGAATCTCCTTCTTGTTTTCAGGAAACATTAGAGCACTCGGCTCTAATACTGCCTTTTCAGTCACAATTCCTTGATTTTCATGTTGTAATTGCATTATTTGGTAGGCGATTCCAAGAATCCTCATAATAAACCAATAGTAGGGGAGAGGTAAGATTGTAATGACTTTTTACTGCAATTTCTGGCTGATTTGAAGTTTTAGGTGTTGCCCCTTCCTGTAACTTCTATATTGATTTTTAACCCAAGTTTTACAAGTGTAGTGTTTGCTTGGGATAGGCCATTTTTGCTCTGTAGCCATTTTGTATTGATCTGTCTCCACTAAGCAGCAGTGTAACATTGCTGGTTTTATGTCAGAGGTGCTTAAAATACCAACTTAGAACCAGTACAGGCCAAGAACACAATTCAGATTTGAGTTTAAATTAAAGGATCTTGAAGAATTAGGGCATTTTTGTCTTGTCCCAAGATCTTAGAACTCTGTTTTTCCTGGAAAATACAAAAACACTGTGCTCTTTTTTTTTTCTGAATCTAGGAGGAAACTTGATAATATATTGGGTCAGATCAGAAGTTTGTTTTGTTAATAATAAACAAACACTCCAAAATACTTTCCCTTTGTGTTCTGAGCTTCTGTAGTTTGTTACCTTAAAAAAATAGAATATGTTTTTATTTGATTTATCTATTTAACAGATATGGACTTCTGGCATCCTTGGTATCCAGTGTCAGGTGATCTTCAAATAAACTAGGCTATAGATGAAAAAATATTTCTGTTTCTTTTGATCTCTCCACTTGCTAGTGTCATCTGATTCTTCCTAGTCTTGTTGGTCTGAGTTGATGAAAAAAAGTAATATCTGTGGACTAAAGAAAGATGTAGAAAACTTGAGTAGAAACTTGAAACTTCAAGGCTAAGCATAGAAGCCTTATGTTGGGAAAATTTTACTTCAAAAAAGGTTTTGCAGCTTTGAGAGTTTCAAAGGCAATGTCAGAAAAGCATTTTTCATTCAACTGACTATGCAATGTCAGTTGAAATTAAGTAATGTCATTCAACAGCTGCTATGAACAGAAGATCTACCGATTTCAATACTGAATCTGTATTTATCAATGCTTTTGCTGGTAAAGTTGTTGAGTTCTTAGAGTTTTGCTGCCCATACTTGAGTAAATAGTCCTACTTAGTATCTGACATCATCTACCATTTGCAAAGTGGATGCCTTCTCTCTCGTTTTCCCTGAAAAGCCTGGAAGGATCAACATTTGCTCAGTGATAGCATTGGGTTGACCATAAAGCACAACTGCCTTGGGCATGTCGCCTAAAAAGACCCCAGTGTCATCATGGAATAGTCAGGGTTGCAAAGAACCTTAAAGGTCATCTAGTTCCAGCTCCCCTGTCATGGGCAGGGACACCTGCCACTAGGCCAGGTTAATCAGAGCTCCATCCAGCCTGGTCTTGAAGACTTCCAGGGATGGGATGTCCACAGCTTCTGTGGGCAACTTGTTCCAGTGCCTGACCACCCTCACAGGAGAGAATCTCTTCCTAATATCTGATCTAAACCTACTCTCAGTTTGAAGCCATTCCCTCTTGTTCTGTCCCTATGTGCTCTTGTAAATAATCTCTCTCCATTTTTCTTGTATTCTCCCTTCACATACTGGCAGGCCACGGTTAGGTCACCCTGAAGCCTTCTCCAGGCTGAATAATCCCAATTCTCTCAGCCTCTCCTCACAGCAGAGGTGCTCCATCCCTCTGATCATGTTGGTGCCTCTCATCTGGACTTGTTCCAACAGGCCTCCAACAGGTGTCCTCCCTGTGCTGGGGACCTCAGAGCTGGATGCAGCACTCCTGGTGGGGTCTCACCAGAGCAGAGTAGAGGGGAGAATCCCCTCCCTCACTCTGCTGGTCATGCTGCTTTGGATGCAGCCCAGGGTGTGATTGGCTTTCTGGGCTGTGAGTGT
Organism: Leptocoma aspasia; assembly: GCA_013399835.1. Lineage (NCBI taxonomy): Eukaryota > Metazoa > Chordata > Aves > Passeriformes > Nectariniidae > Leptocoma > Leptocoma aspasia. Next base: position 65,696 of record VXAX01006463.1, read on the forward strand.
GCATTGCTGGGTCATGTCCAGCCTCTCACCCACCAGCACCCCCAAGTCCTTCAAGGTCTCGATCTGCTCATTCCACAGCCTGTATTGATTCCGGTTGCCCCCACCCAGGTGCAGCAGCTTGTGCTTGGCCTTGTTAAGCTGCATGTACCTCTCATTACACTGGTTACAGTGCTGGCCCAGAGCAGGGCCATTTCTGTGCCATTCACTACTGGCAGAGTGGTCAGTCTGGGCAGCAAGCACTCACGTTGGTCAGCAGCAAAGATCAGTTTGTTGTGTGTGCACATACATACAGATATCCATACACACAGGTATAGTCAAGTACCTAAATTCAGTCAAAAAGATGTAGGCTCTTCTGAAGGATTTCACCCATCTCCTGGGCTGAAGTCTGGGAAAACTCAAAGTAGTATATGTCAGGTTTTCATAAGCACGGTTCCTCTGAATTTGATGTTAAAAAATTCAGAGCATCCACAGATTCCTTGCTTTGATCACTTCATGAAAATTTTGCAGTTATTTTTGAATAATTACACCTCCACTTACCACTTTCTCTGCCTTGTTAAGTTTATCTTTACAAGGATGTTTCAGTTGTGCCTGGAAAGTCTTAGAAAGTTCTAAATCATTCAGCAATAGTAATTCTTCTCATTATTTGGGAGTGGGCATCATGGGTTTACTTACACTACCTGCTGACTTCTTAGCCTTTGCCTTAGAATAAGCTGCTTGGGGAAGACAGGAGTTGTGGGACTGGATTGTCATACTGAGTGCACAAACCAAAAAGCTTCTAAACAAGTTCTGTTGATTTATTAGGTAGAAAACTAACATCCCAGTTTTCATTGTAAAAGAAAAAAGAGACGTAATTCTCCCTTCTCAAATACCATAGATAGCTAAACAGAGGGGATTGAAGGAAGACTATGCAGCTCATAAGCTCATCTTGTTTATTATTTTGGATACTCAAGTCCAAGAGAGCATTTCCTTTTGGTGATTTACAGTCCCTTCGTTGTGTTGCTATTTAGAGTCCTAATTTCACAAACTGTGTTTCTTACTCTGACTTTACTTAATAGTTTTTATTCTGGATTCCAGGCACTTAGAAGCTGGCATTAAGATTATGAATGTGCCAAGTCCTCTTGGGGTTGAAGCCCCAGAAGAATTTAAGGACAGAACAGTAATGATGAAGCCAGTTGATAAAGTTTGCTGAAACTTATTGTGTTGTGGCACTAAGAACCTTGTGTGAAAAAAGTGGTATTTGAACTAAAAAGTGAATTGAGCTACCTGGTTACATACAGCAATGAACATTTGTCAAGAAAAGCTACTCATCACTGAAGAGCTCTGAAGGGGCTGGGGAGGTCATGACTTTGCCAAAACATCAGAAATCTTCCCAGCTATCTAAGAAGCCAGTCTTCCCATAAGCAGAAGAAAAAAACAGGTTAAACCACTACTTGTGACAAGCTATAAATGGACTGTAGCTGCTACTGGGTGTTATTCCTAAAGGGGAATTGACAGTTGGTTTTAAGTTAAATCTGTCTTGCTATTTTTCGAAGAATTAACCATCTCAAATGCCATGCTAAAAGCAAAATTATATATGTAAAACAGATTATTCAGAGCTGGTGTGGATTGTACAGTGATTCTGGTTTCTGGACCTCGTGCTCATGGTTCTTCAAGTTGTGACAAATAAAACAATTGTCTATCCCAGACTCCCAGATTAGTTGTGACAAGATACAGACTTTTGTCTTGTACAGCTCTTACACAGCTCTGGTATAAACAGTTATCTGCTGTACAACTGCTTTTTGTGTTGTTGTAACGTTTAGCCAGCAAAAGAAATCTATATTTCTTAGTTGTTACTTGTGTGTGAAGCATTTAGTCCGTGATTCTACTGATCATGAAAACCTGATCTGAAATAAGGACCATTTTGAGTTGCAAAAATAGTCAGTTTGGAAACTGGATTAGTTTAGCAAAGAGTTCTCTTTCTGGGAGACTGATTGAACTGGAAGTTCTCAGAGTATCATTTCTTTGCTGTCAAGGTCAAATGAAAGTATGCACAGAACATAGTTTTAGAATAGTTATCTGCTCATGAGGAGTTGATTCTGAGGCACTTGGGAGTTTTTCCATGTTTTATGTGAGTTGTATGGTATTTTGCCTTTCTAGCAAATGCCATGGATGCTCATATTTTAGACAAATGATATTTCTAAATTTCTCATACTAATTTTTTCTAATATTTAAATTGCCCAAGATTTTGAAGCTTGTTCTTTCCTAATTTACTCTCTTATTTTTACTCACAGGACATGGAGGTGGTGTTGAGTGTTTTTGGGGATAGCTATTGTTTCAAGCATCCTTCAGCTAATTTCATTTCTCTTGGTTTAAAATATCATCAAAGATTGAATTGCAAAACAGAACTTGCTGGTTGGCCCTGTAACATCAGGTGCTTGTAGTTAGTAGTGCTTATCCTGTGGGGACAGGTGGCATAAGATGTGGAGCTGTTTGATTGTAACTTTTTCAGAGCCCTTACCCTATGGAAAAGGTAAGGTAGCCTATCCCTCTGGTTTATTGCAGGGGAAAAAACATAAGCAGCATTACTTAGTGAAGAGTAGCCAGCTCACTGGAACTCTGTATCTACATTTACACTGCCTTTAGCTGTACTCATGACCCAAAAGTTGGTTTCTAGAAATTGCTAAGATAATTTTAAGATCCCATCCATTCCTCTTTTTTTTGCCTGTGTGCTTTGGCTCTATCTGATGCTTTTGTAAGTCACTTCGTCTTGCTAAACTTGTGGAAAGCTAAACCATAAAATTATGTCAAATTTCTGCTGATTTAGTGAGCTGAATTGCACGTAGCACCTGTGTGAACAGGAGCGGTCGTGTGAGCTTGGAAGTACTGTAGAAATTGGGAAGAAGGGATAAAGCCTGTTAGGCCAGCAGAAGCTGAAGAACAGAATCATCCCTTTTGGTGGCAGTCAGCCAACAAGTTTACTCAAACATCTTATGAAACTTTACCCTGAGACTTTATTTTCCACCTAGAATAAAATTGATTGCTTTGCAATGTACTAATTAGTAATTTTAATATGGAAAAGTAGTGCTAACCCTGAATTGTCTGAAATCACAGGCGTTATAAGCATATAGTATCTGTTAAAAAGCCTTTGACTTTCTTTTTGTAAGTTCTTTTTGCTGGATTCTGGACTTCTTAATATATGGTAAAAAACAGTTTTTTACCCTGTAGCAGCAGCTCTTTTCCAGCAGACTCAGCCAAGAATGGGACTCTCCTGCGCTTAGAAATGTATAAACACGTAAGATAGTTCTTTGCTCAAAGAGCTTGAAGACTAGTGCCAAGCAGAGTGGTGAGTTTGATATGGGAGCTGGACTGTAGATGCGTGAAACTCAAACGAGCTACAAAATACCCACTTGATGGAAAAATCTTCTCAGTCCTGCTGAGCTGGGATGAATTCAATCTACAGTTCAAGGAAAAGATTCTGATACTCATTAGCAGTGGCTCGAGACACCCATATTTCCACTGGAGTTACACCTTTTATATAGGCTTGTGGCATATGAATATGTTAAATAAATCAAGTTCTTTTGCATTAGAGGACAATGACAGCATGTCTACTCTGGTCAGAAATGCAGACTAGCTGTTACAGTGTGTTATACTTCCATACAGCTTTCAGTTACCAAAAATTGGATTATCTGGATGGAACATTACTTTTGTGATGTATTTAGACACAACTTTGGCAGGTTTATTTGTTGAGTCACAGTGCAGCCTCATTTTGTCTTTGGAAATAGTTCATATGTTTTCTTGTAGGGCAGAACCATAAAGTTTATATTCTGCCAGATTCAAGTTGGCTACTTGAAGAGGTAGCAAAAATACCTCTACACTGTATATATGCTTGGCAGAGAGACTGCTGAAATGTATGACAGAAGCAGGGACTAGTACTGCACTGGAAAAAGCTGATGACAATCCATGTTCACTTCTTTCAGAGTCATTGAGATCTGTATTCTGTGCTCCCAACCATTTTTCCCCATAATACCTGTGGGTTTGGTCTCGGTTGGTCCCTTATCTGTATTATCCCAACTGCCCAGGATAAGGGAAAGCCATTGTCTTACAATCATTTATAATACAAGTATCTTAAAGAAATAACTTTCTTTAGTGTGTACTACAGATGAGACTAAAACAAATATTAGCATCAACATTCAGATCTACATTCCTTGCTCTGTAAGTCTTGTATGCACACAGACATGTTTATAGAATTTATAGAATGTGCACTTAACATTTCATTCCATTACCTGATCTGTGAGCTTTGATTAGCAGTCTTTAGTAACAGGATTAAGTGGTTGTGGATTCAGAAGTATAATGCTAGCAGGGTGCAAAGGGATGTTATATATCTTTGGCTGTGTTGACTATTTCTGAGCCACTAGTGATGTACAAAGCATCAAAACTCTTTGTTTCTCTTCTAGCTTAAATATCATCCAATAGAAATTTGAATTTTAGCTAACTCTTCTTTTGCAGAATGATAAGGTCCTATTAGAGTCCAGAGAGTACTGTTTATATCTTTTCAGGCTTTTGTGGAGTTTCAGAGTTTGTTGGAGTTCTTTTTTTAATTGCAGAGGATTTTGTTATGTTCACTGATTCAGAATATGGGCATTTGAATTTTATTTAAAAAGCTTTTTGCTGGGCAGAGAGTCACTTTGCAGCTTGTCCTTTAGGCTCTAGAAATAACCAAAAACTGGTAACTATGGTGGTTTGCTAAGCCTGTGCATTTGTGCAAACAGAGAAAACTGTTCTGAAACAAGATAGATACTTTAAGAAAAAACTACAAGAAAGATGAACTCTTGTCTGAAATGGGCTTGATTGTGATGGCTGTTTGAAGTCCCCTGTCTTGATTTCTACCCACCCACACCTCATCTACTTCCCACCTTCATGAGTTCTTTATTAAGTGTTTCTCTTATTTATCTCTTCATCATAATTCCTATAGAGGGAGCATCATACCATCCTTAAATTTCTTATTTCATGAACCAGTGAACATGTTTAAAATCTTGCTTAACTTTTCCTCTGGTTTAATATATCTTGGGCAAGGTATTTCTCATACTCATTTGCTCCTTAGGTTTCAGCAAGGCAGCTCTAAGAAGTTACCTTCATTTTTAAGGAAAAATTCACACTGAAAGGCCAAGTCTATAGCAGAGAGGTTTCTCTGTAGTCCAGAAACCTTGGTTCATCATTCAGTTCCTGGAACTATAAAGGGAGAAACTAGTCTCCCAGGTTTTCATATCAGCATTAAGAAAATAATCTGTGACCCTGAAGACTGGAGCCAGAGGCATCTAGTAATCGCTGAAGTACCATGTTCATAACCTGTGTGTTTAGAATTTAAGTGGACTGGCTTAAGTGGACTGAGTCAAAAATTGCATCTGCTAAGAAAATGGTAAATCACTATTAGATATTTTAAGTAGGCATTACAGCCTAGTTTCTCTAGTTTTGCAGGCTCTAGGAAGACAATTTCTGAGCAGTTGGTATGTTGTGTTTTTAGCACCTTGTCCTAAGTAGTTTTGTTTGTTTTCTAATTTTAATCAAACTAGGCATGTAACCATGATTCTAATTGGCTTCACTTTCAGACTAGGGATCTTTCTTCCTCACTTTCCAGTGTCCTGAATAAAAATGTAATGTGTTTCAAGGTTTCAGAAAAGCTCACACTTATGAAGGCAGATCTTCAGTTTATCAGGCATTAGATATTTTAGTTTAAGCAGCAGGTTGTTGTAGAGGGGCCAGAGTTAAGACCTATCAAATCCTGTCTTCTCAGTGATTGGAATTGTGGTCATGTAGAGTATGCATTTTGTACATTCTTCATTTTTTCAGAGCAAGAATTTATATTTCTATGAGGTTTTCTCTTTGATACTCTTAGAATCATAGAACAGCCCAGATTGGAACTGACCTCAAAAGAGTATCTAGTCCAACCTTTCATGGGTAGGGAACCCTGGTTGAAGTTACCTGGTACCCTGTCCCATTGCAACATGAAAATCTCTGGAGAAAAGGACCCTGCTGGGTCCCTGCATTCTAGTCCTTGATTGTTCTCACTATAAAAGCTATTTTTCTTATGTCAAGATGAAACTTCCTGGTGCAGCTTGTGTCTGTTGCCTCTTGTGCTGTCCATGTGGCTCCTTATGTAGAGAGAGCCTCTGGCATTTTTGTAGCCACCCTTTAAGACTTTGTCATCCTTTATTAAGAAGGAGAAAGAGTAATCATTAGTTAAAAGTCTGGTGTCTCTTATGAGCTCATGCACTGATATGTGTAGTATCTGAAAAAACTAGATTATGTTTTTCATTAATGGTTTTTCTTTTTTCAGGAACTTACACTTTTCTGTTTTTCCAATAATTTCTTAGCCAGAAGTGGTAGATGTGAATTACATTTCACTTCAGCTAATGGAAAAAATACAAATTTTCCATATGAACGAAGTCATCAAGCCATTTTCCTCTGCAGGAAAAAAGTCAATTTTGTATCTTAGGTGGTCATCTAGCTCATCTCCTCTCTTTTTCCTCAGCGCTCCTGAAGAGTTCTGTGGTATCTATTAGATGCAATCCAAACCACTAAAAATTAATTTCAGAAGGCCTGATGTCTTGGAAATAGATCTCTGGGTAAGAAATGCAGGTACCTAGAGGGAAAATACAGCAATATGAGAAGGGGTTGCTTTGTTTTGGATGTTGGTGTAGAGCTCGTCTCCTTGGCATGTGATTGATCTTCATAATTGCACAGGCAACAACGTGTATGCCAGTTGTGCATCAAGTTACAAGCAACTGTTAGCGTAGAGCCAAGTGCATCATGATCTTTCTGTGTTTGTGGAGGTCCTGAAACATAAAACAGATGCTTACCTTTTCAAAATACCTGCTACCTGCTTTGACTATAATTCTGTGGTTGCCTAATTTGGCATGTTTGCAGTAGTCCATGAAAATGATAGTGCTTATGAAAACTTCTGCTGCAGCTGTGTCTTCTTTAGCAATCCGGGGTGGTTTAACTGGATACCAGAGTATGTATGTCTGCTTAGTCCTCTAGGACAAAAGGGAATTAAGAGACAAAAGCTCACTTTCAGCTAGGTTCATAAGAAATTGAATGCTAATACAATAAATGAGGCAGTCTCCAAAACAGTGCAGTAGAAGGCCTGGGTAGGAAAATGACCAGAATGTGTTGTCATCTCCATCCACAGCTGTATGTGCTTTCTGGTAAGCTGGAGATTGAGTGAAGCTTCTGTGCTCTTGTTACTGGACAATGCTGTGGACAGTCCAGAGACTCAAAAGCAGGCAAGAATGGAAAAAAAATACTTTACTTCCTGCTTTGTATTTAGTGTAGTTTTGCATGCTTTTTAGGGAGGATAAAGGGATATAAATTAAATATTTAATGAAATAGAAGACTTAAGACAGTCATCTCTTTTTAGTTTCAGAGTCTTGTCCTCATCCTGTAAGAGCTGATAGACCTAAAAGACTATTTTGTCTTTTTATTTGGAGAACTATTTTGGTTGGAAAGTGAGCGATGTAATAGCAGGCAGTGACCTCATGATCTTACCACATCATTAATCAATATTCTAAAATCAGTTTTACAACAGCTATAGTAAATATGAATCACTTGGGTGCAGTGAACAGTTGGCCACAGTCCAAGCATTGCTTTTTGTATCCAGGAGTTCTGTTCTAGCCAACTAATAGCTCATCTGGGGACATGGCTGTGTTCAGCTTGTGGTCCAGGGATAAGTGTCTTGCATAAAGGAAAACTGCAATTTGGCTGGTTTGTTTTGTTTGTTTGTTTGTTTATTAAGCAATGCAAACAAAAAGCCCCAAAGAACGAAATCACAAGCCTAACTATGGATCATACTAGGTCACTTAAACAGCTGGCTTTTCTTTGATCATAAGATCACCTTTGGTGTTTTGCTTTGATGTGATGTATTGCATTACAGCAACATATGCTTGGATATTTTGTAATCAGCTGTAAATCCATTGGTGAAATTAATCCAGTCTCCTAATACCAGGAGGTGGTTGCCTGTATCACACCATGTCTGTGATATCAAATAGGAAATAAATATTGTTCATGACGTGGACAATATTTTGCATGGATGTTAGCAGTGATATTTAAGAACCTTTTATTATTCCTTTTTTAATAGGGGATGTATGATGAACAGAAAGAATTTAATAAATTGTAATGGACAGTGAACATTGTAAGGAATTTTTTATATTCAGGGTGAATAAAGCAAAACGTGCGTGTGTGGTTTTTGATATGTAGCAGAACCACAGTATGCATTACTACAAAACTGAGGAATCAGGTTTTTATGTCATTTTGCATTTCTAGATTGGCTGTGAAACTCAAATACTTTGGTGAAGTTGATGGAAAAATTTAATCTCTGTGATAATCTGTAAATGGCCTGTAGTGCCATCATTGAAATGTCACTGGTGAACATTTAATTGATCAAGCATTGTTCTTCCTCTGCAGAAGCTTCAGTATGAGGCGGGGTGGATGGCGGAAACGAGCTGCCGAAGGCGATGGATGGGGAATATGGGTATGTTCAAAACATAGGGGCTTTCTTGTAAACAGGCAGATGGCACTGTGGTTAAAAAGGGGTTACAGTTTTGTTTTACATGCTAAGAGGATGCTATAAATCAAACCCTTTTTCTTTACTTGAAAACACATAATTAAGTTTGAAAGAAATTTTTTAATTACCAGGTTTTGAAGTTTATGTTCACAATAATCACTAAATTTTGTTATTAATGAGTGCAGACCCTTGAATAGCTTTAAATGACCATTTAAAAATAAACTAAGTCATTTGAAAACTATTTACCATTGTCTCCACCACATTCTGTAGTTGGATAAACAATAACTGAGGCACCTAATTTACATAAATGTTTAGAATACTACTGTCTCGTGTATATTTAAGAACTGAAAATACATGGAACCACATTGTTTTGTTAGGAAATGAATCACCAGTTTAGCACCCAAATTTGCATCATCCCATTTTTTTCTTCTTCTTTCTTTTTATTCTCTTAAGAGTTTTTATAAGAAAAAGATTAAGGAGTATGAAATAAATCCTGCCATGCTGGTAACAAGATGCAGTTATCTTTTAGATGCAAGTTTATGGTGGAGCATTTGCTATTTTTCGTTTGAAAAATGAATGTCTTTTGTGTGTCAACCAAATTCAGTTTGGAGGAATGCTCTTTACCTTTTCAGTCTTATAACTGACCAGTTTCTGTATGTAAACATCAGGAAATAAGACTGGCATCATGGGTTGTGTTTTGTTTTAATTTAAAAACTAGGGTGGGTACATGGCAGCAAAAGTTAAGAAATTGGAAGATCAGTTCCGGTCAGATTCAGCCATACAACAGCAGAGGGATGGAAATTCATCAAGTATCTTTAGCGGAGTCGCCATCTACGTCAATGGCTTGACAGGTGAACCTTTATTTTTTTTTAAGGATCTGTATTGTGTTGTTCTCATGTTTACCATCCTGTATAGAGGTAACTGTAAAACACATTTTTTTGCAGCTAAGTAAATACATGACAATTACTGTATATGTTTTGTATATTCTGTTGTTTTTCATGATTAAGGTTTTCAATTAAAAAATCAGATTTACATTCTGAATATAAATATTGCTTTACTATATAATTTGCATAACATAACTTGTAGAAATAGGAGTAGATCTTTCCATGTTTCTGTGATCTTACTATTTGAAATGAAGCCTTTGAACTTCCTCCATCCTCCTACACTTACTAAATTTTTAAGTTTTCAAATTAGTAATGGTTAGACTGTATGGCTTTAATTTACATTTGGGAGAATATGTCACAGTTTTCTTGCTCAGAGTGCATAATGTGTGGGACAGAACCTACTGATAGTGGAAGGAGGAACAAGAGGAGAGGTAAGACATTTATGTACTGTAGGGACCATCTGTGATGGACTGATAGTGCATGTTAGCTGGAGTAAGGTTTTTGGTCTACCATGCTTATGTTCATACTTCTTATTCTGTAAAGCAGCTTAATAACCTTTTGGAAACTCCCCAGAAGCCTTTTTCAGGGATCTCTGCCAGGAATGTTGTGATTATTATGTAACTGATGCATAGAGCTTCTATGGGATAGATTAGTGCTGGTTTAAGCATAGGGCTCAAATGGATTGAAAAAGGTTAAGGTGGATATGTTAAATCGTTAATACATCTGGATTGGTTGTTTAATGCAGGCAGTTTCTTTAGTGAAAATGCAGCATTTGTGTATTCTTCAAGCAGCTAGTCCCTAAAAAGAGCTCTAGAAGATGGTTGTTCAAAAGGCTGGAGTAAGAAAGGTAACACTTGGAGAAAGTGTGTGCTATTTTTAGTTAAAAGTTAGAGGAATGATGAAGTGTTAGATATATTTTGAGAGTTGACAGAAAGAAATTGTAACTGTATCCCTTAAAATTTTTTTCCTTCTTCTTGTATTGTTCAACTTTTTAAAAAAGTATCTTGTGCTAGATTCACTATTCAAACATAGTGTTAACCCAAATCTTTTGGTGCCTGTGTGACGCCACTGCAAATATTTTCTGAAGCTAACACTTTTTTTCCCCCCACCTCTGCTTCCAAAATAAGTACTCTTTTTAAAACAATTGAGGAGATCAGAAAAGTTGTTGGTTTTTAAGGTATTCTTTGTTCCCTGTAACAACTCAAGAATAACCTGGTAATGAAGGAGCGAGTTAACTGCTTCAGTACATCAGAAATTACATAGTAGGAGTTCTGTGCTGTTGCTAAACCCTTTTGATATTAATTATTTTCTGTTGCTTCTGGGTATTCTCCTGAACGCTGGTGAAAAGATAATCTAATTTTGTATTATGTAGATGTAAAGCATTTTTTAATATAGTTTAACATTACATCTACTTGAGTATTTTTTCCTGCCATACGTATTGTGGGAAGCTCCTCTATAGCAAGTAGAGTATTTGCATTTTGAATTAGTGTTTTCAGAAACACAGTTTTTTGCATTTCTTGCCAAATGTTTTTCTGATTTGTTCTTTGAAGAACTTGTAACTGTTTTTTCCAGAGTAAAACAATGGTTTGCACTCTTTCTGACCATGGCATCATATTTATCAATTAAAGTTATTTTTCTCACTGTATTTGCTGCCACTAAACAGGAATGTTTCTGATTTTAATTGTAGATCCCTCAGCTGATGAATTAAGACGGCTGATGATGTTACATGGAGGCCAATATCATGTGTACTATTCCAGATCAAAAACAACTCATATTATTGCCACCAATCTTCCAAATGCCAAAATAAAAGAATTGAAAGGAGAAAAAGTAGTTCGGCCAGAGTGGATCGTGGAAAGGTAAGTTTATGTCTACTGCATTTGGAGATTTCCCCTTTTGGGGAGAAAAAGACCAAGAAAAATCTGGGGAGAAAAAAATTAAAAATTTCATTTTGAGATTATGGTTTAGCTTAAAATAATTAAGTCGCAGAACAGCTGCGTAGAAATACCACTGTTACATTGAAGAATTGCTTCTTAGGGATTGTTCTTTAAAAATTTCACCAAGAATATGCAAAAGTCTCAAGCATATTAGGAAACTGGACATTATCCTGTTAATTCTATTTAATATCTAACCATCTGACCAGACTTCATCTCAGGATGTTAAATAACTACTATTGTGATTGTTTTAAATCTCTTGTCGTGTGTATTGCATAAGTTTTATGTCATCTGTATATAAAGAAGGATGTCAATTGAAAAGTGTTCTCATAAAATTGAAACTAATCCATCTAAATATTGTGATGTGACTTTGTAAGAAAATAATAAAAACTAAAGGAAAAAAAGTCTACATCTTGTTTACAAAAAATTTATGTTCTTTGGTTTCTCCATGCCCTGGAATATATAAAATCCACTGGAGTTGTCCTTGATAAAGACAGTAGCAAAGCTCAGAGCAGTTAATGTGGCTCACAGCTCTCTTCTTCCATCTGAAGAACTCACAGGAAATAGAACAGGCAGGAATATATTCTAGAAATTATCCTGCCGGTGTCATGCCATTCTTACGTAGCCTCTTTCCTCGATGAGCAGCAGAAACAGGCAAGGAACTGTTCTGCTATGCATGTGTGAAATCTTAATTGCAGTTTGCTGATTTTCAGTCCTTTGTATTCAGCTGTTTCATATCATGTATCTTTATGGTCAATTTTAAACTTTAGTTAGACATTTTAAGTTACTCAGTTTGAAAAAGACTTCAGATAGATTTTTTTTCCCAACAGTTTTAGAGCCTCACCGCTATGTTTAAGGACTTGGAAAACTGATAGCGAGTGTGGTTTTATTTGGAAGATGTGACTGTTTTTTATTGGTGTCATTAGAGCTTGCTGTGATTTTGACCAGATTGGAAAGATCAATTTGTATACATTCAGTAGAGACTTGATAGAGCCTAATATGTCAGGTCTCCTAAAATTTTTATTCTGGTGTCTTGTGTTCAGGTTCTGCATCCTGGTTCTGGAAGGTTATACTGTAGAATAAGTCAGAAGAACCAAGTATAGACAGATACATGAGTTTAAACACAAGGAAATGGGGGAAGTCACTGTCTCAGCAGAACAGAGTTCATATCAGAATATAGAATAGAAGCTAATTTCACAACCACCTCTCTTTTTTTTCCCTTCTTCTCAACAGTATTAAAGAATACTCAGTGATTAAATAATCCTTCTCTGTATATGGAATACCAAATTATGTTCTCAGTAGATCAGTTGGTGAAAATTAGTGTAGTAGATGTAGAGTTTCCAATTTCATAGAATTGGAAGGGACATTAAAGATCATCTAGTTCCAACCTCCTTGCCATGGATTAGGTCACCTTCCACTAGACCTTGGATGAAGTTGCTCAAAGCCTCATCCATTCAGGGATGGATCCAGCCTCAGCTTCTCTGAGCAATCTGTTCCAGTGCCTCACGATCCTCACAGTAAAGACTTTCTTTCTAATACCTGATCAAAACCTACCCTCTGTTAGCTTCAAGCTATCCCCCTTGTCCTGTCATTACACATTCTTGTAAAGAGCCCCTCTGCAGTTCTTGTGTAGGTAATATGATAGGTTTGCAATTTTTTCAGTTTGGTTAAGAATTTACCCTAAAATGTTGCTGTCACAAACTGCTGGTAAAACAGTGTTGTTAGATTTTTGGTCTTGTCACCCAGCGTTGCAAAATGAAGAAGTCATTTGTCTGTGGAGCTTTGATTTGTTTCTTATGTGCATATATTATGATTTAGTCCTTAATTACATGATCACATGCCATCTTTTTTCACTATGGCACCTGCCACATTCTCTGCACAGAAAAGATTGAGTTCAGGTTGCAGGCTGCTAATACTGTGACATGGCTTTTCCTTTTTGTCTCCTGTTCCTTACTTTTTGCATGTGACTTGAATTCTTTGCTGGTAATGAAATGAATAATTAATTCCTGTCTTTTATTGGTGCTTATCACTATAGCATCAGTCCGCTTTCCAAAGATTAATGAATGTAACATAGCACCATTACAATGGCTATTATTTAATTTAATTTTTTTTGAGAGCCACCTAAAGGACATTAAGGTAAAACACCATAAATGTTCATAATTTGGAATGTGCCATGGAAACTATATAAGATTCTGCAGAGGTACTTGCACAAGGATAGTAAGGCATATGTAGAACTTTATTGCTGCATTAAAAGCTTTGCATATTCTGAACTATGGTCTAAAATCAGACTGTTATAAACCTGTTGTTAAGTGGAAGTAGCTCTAGAATTTTGGTTTAGTTAGCATCCCACAGAGATCTTCTGTAACAGTAGTTGTAAAATCCAGTGTTGCAGAGTAATAGTGTGGTTGCTGTAGTGACAAGATCATTCTTTCTGCATGCCCCTTATTGTGTGCTTTTGCTACGTCTTCATTTGTTTGCAACAAATGAAGAGGATTACAGGCAGGCCTCCTTCCTAAATCAATATTCCTTTATTTGAAAAATACACCACACCATTATGTAGAGTGGAAAGGTTGTAGTGCAGTGAAAGCCAAATTCAGGTAATCTGAGAGCTTGACTTTCAAATTTGAATATTCTTTTAACATTCTTTGACATTTATAATCACTTCTCAGAGACTGAGGATAACTAACATGAGATACCAGTATTTGTGGATTCCTTATTTTGGTTTTCAAATTAGGTGAATATTTTTCCTAAAGAACTGTGTTAATCTCATACAAATATGAATAAAACAGTTTAAAATAATTTTTAAAAAATATTACTCTGGTATAACACCTGGTTTTCTGATGAGGATTTTAAATGCATAAGAGAGGAGTAGATATCATTTGCTATGACTACAGTAATGCTTTTGCCACAGTCCCCTCTTGCATTGTTGAAGACAAATTGGGGAGATAGGAATTGGATAGTGGGCTGCTGGCTGAGGGATGTAAGTGCTGGCCCATCTGCCTTGGTCACCATAGTGGTCAGCAGTTCAGAGTCAAATTAGCAAATAGCCAGAAGGGGCATTTCTGAAGGCTTCATAGTGGGGCAGATGCAGTTTATGTCTTCACTAACGACATGGACATTGGTGATACAGTGGAAAGTATCACCTTCTTGCTTCAGCAAGTTTGTGGATAATGTAGGAGACAACAGTTGATATACTGGAGAGAAGGTCTGTCCTTTGGAGAGCATCAACAGACTGTAGGAATGGGATGGCAGAAGCTTGATGAAATTCAACAAAGCAAAATGCAGAGTCCTGAACACGAGACAGAATTAGTCCCATGCAACCAGACAGGCTAAGGACTCGCTGGCTGGGACACACCCTTGTAATCCATCAAGACCCTCAGATCTTACCCTAAAGGATAACCATGAAGCTGCCCTTGTGGAGGTAAAGGCAAACAGCATACTGGTTGCATTAGCAAGACCACAGTCCAGATCAAGGCAAGATATTATTCCAATTTGTTCAGCACTTCAGAAGTTAAATCTGGAGTTGTGTGTCAGATTTTGGGCTTTTCAGTAAGAGAAGTACTGACAACTACAGTGTTCCGTTCAGAGGAGTACCACCAATATGAGCATGTGATATATAACAAGAGACTGAGGAAGCTGGTTCTGTTCTGCTTGGAGAGAGGACTAGGGTGGGGTGTAATGTTGTCTTTCATTACCTGTATGGAGGTTATGGAGGGCAGGGAGCCGGATTTTTCTTCAAGATGTACAGCGAGAGGACAAGACGCATTAGTCACAAGTTGCAGCAAAGAAAAGCTCAACTATAGGAAGAAGATTTTTCACAGTTAAAGGGGAGTAAACAGTGTAACAGGTGCCTAGAGAGGGTTGTGGAATTTCTGCCTTTGGAGATACTCAAAATTTGGGTGGACTTTTAGTCCTGAGCAACCTGATACGACTTTAAAGATAATGCTTTGGTCAGCGTTTGGGCTAAAGACATCCAGAGGTCCTTTCCAATCTAATGTTTTAAGTGATTATGAATTCTGTGATACAGGGAAGGTGAAGTGGGTAAAGATGTTGAATGATGCATGTAAACTAGGATTCCTATTGCTGCATCTTAATGCAGTTTGGGAAAAAACCAATTGTTTGTTTGTCTAGTAATGCAGCTACTCCAATAGCTAAAACCATGATGTTGTGAACAAGTTCTTAAATAAATGTGTTTGTTTAATCATCTTGAAATTGTAGCAACTACTCTGAAATATTACCAAGGTGGTTCTGCACCTACGTTCACATGGCCTTTTGAGAAACAGTCAAGTCAGGCATTATAAAAACTTAGTTGCTGCATTACCACTTTGTGTACAAGAAAGCTTTGGAACTCTCCCAGGTGTATTTTCAACTCTGGCAATGTTTAATGCAAATTATGTTCCTTTATGCATTATATATATATTCATGTATCAAACAGGACTTAATTGATATATTTTTGGGGCTGTTTTGCTATTCCATTTCCATAGAAACCTTACCAGGTATCTGTATATGCCTAACTTCTTTTAATTTATCTAATTGAGAAATGTGATCTCCTACTATATTCTCTGTAATTGCAGCCAGAAAGCTCCCAAGGGCTTTTGTTCTACTGTCTAGCTCCCTTGACAGTAGTACAGATTTGAGCAAGAGAAAGCATTCAGGTACTAAAGAACAGAAAAACACTGAGCTAAATTATCTTTAAAATCTGACTCCAGTTCTATCTTCAAAACTAAATGCTAATATGCTTTGATATGGGAGAGGTTCCTCTGCTGGAAGAAGTCCCAGCATCTCTGAGCCAGTGTTCAGTATGAAGAATTGTATACAAAGAAGAGGTGAAGTGTAGGCTTAGAACACTGTTACCTCTGCTACCAGCAACAGGTGTTGGGGTGGAGAGATTAAATCATCCTGTGGTGTATTTTTGAGACAATTTCACTTCCAAGTGTGTGGCTTCCCTAAGGAATTCAGCAGTTACTCAAGTATAATTGCAGTTTCAGTGGAAGAAGAAAAAGAAGAGGGAGATTAACTGGAACACAGTAGGAATAACTGGAATGATTGCTGTAGATATTTTTGGAAGGTCTGTTTGGAAATTATTCTTCTGTTTAGCTTGCCTCAGTGAATTTTTTACAAGAAGAGGCAATTAGCCTTGTGGAATGGAAAAAAGTAGTTAATTTTTAACAGTGAACCACATCCTAGTTGACCTCTTTCAAATTCTACCCTAATTTATTCCATGTTAAAGAGCTCAGTCAGTATTGTTCAGGTAGAATAACCTGGACCACTAACCAAGAGTTTACTGAATGTTTTGTTTAAATTAAATATTTGGGGTTTGCGTGTGTCAGTTGGAAAGAGAAATGGAGGTAGACAACTGACCAACACATCTTTACAAATACCTTTTGTTGCACCAGTCACCACATCACAAATTACTTCGAAGTAATTACACAAATTACTTTTCAGTTCAATCCAGGTAAGGGTGAGAAAGGGGTTGTGGAAGGCACTACAAGTACAAATAAGGGGCTTTTTTTTAGCATAGAATGTTGTGATTTTTTTCAAATTTCTTAAGCAGTAATCTGTTTTTTCTTTTTTTTATTTTTTCAGCATTAAAGCTGGACGTCTCCTTTCGCACATTCCGTATCAGCTTTACACCAAGCAGTCAAGTGTTCAGAAAGGTCTCAACTTTACCAGCATACACAAACCTGAAGATGCCGTGCCAGGTCCAAGCAATATAGCTAAAGATCTCAACAGGGTGTAAGTGTTTCTGGTTTTGTAGTGCAGATGCTCATCATTCACCCATAATGAGTTTGCATTTGTAAATGGCATTTTTAAAGCTCATTTCAGCTTTGTAGGAGGCAAGCTCTGAGGTGCTGAAATTTAAAAGTAAGGTATAGCTGTATAAATAGTTGAGGAAAGAACTCAGTTACTTTGACTCCAAGCCTTGTCTCTAGTCTTTGGACCACAGTTTGCTTGATAATATGACCTAGGAGTCCTAGGATGTAATATATCTCTATGGGAGCAACTGGCATGCATTAAAGGATTCTGATTGGTGACACTGAAAAGTGGGTCATTATTTCAAAAATAAAAAGCTGGTGACTACTTTTGCTAAAGGTGCTTAGGAATGAATATAAATGTGTACTAGTTGTTAATCTCTTTCTTTAGCCACTTTAAAAAAACAGGAAGTCACAGCATATATTATGTATGCTAACACCAGGGTTTAAGTCATGCTTGAGAGAGAAGATAGATTGAAAAATGAAATTACAGTATAAAAAAAGTATCCTAAGAGACCTAAGACCTTGAGAGGAGACTTGAAGAGAAAGCACCAGTGAACTTTTTGAGTGGCAGAGGAATTGTAATTTGGAAAAAAAACATTCCACTTGAACTCTTCTATAGATTATTTTTTAGTTAGAAGATTCATGTATCTTTTTCAGAAATACACATTTGTTCTTTATAGGCAAGGATAATAAAGTTACAGAATTCTTTTAGATTGGAAAAGATACCTAGATGTCATCTGGTTCAACACTAGTGCTCAAACAGGGCCAAAGATACTGTGCAAGATACTATGCTTTCTGATTTGTACTGGTGATCTGAGTTCTTCCACAGTCCACTGATTTTTTCACAGTCCAGTCATGCATAATGCTGAGGAGACTTCACCGGATGAGTGGGATTCATCTACATTTAGGAAAATAAAACCAGTCTCACAAAATTAATATCTTAAACAGTATTTCATACCTATATTTTAAACAATGAGTGGTACAATCACCATCACCTCTTACTATTGCATTGTTAAAGATTTTTTAAATGAGAAGAATATTCAGACTTCCCAAAATATCAATGTAGTCTGAAAAACATGACTTTAAAAGCCTGCCTATCCACTAAGTGTATACCACTTCATATACCATTTTCAACCACACAACTCTTCAAAAATACTATGTTTACTGTAATTTATATTTGGATAATCTTAACCAAATTGTTTTCACGCTTAATTGTCTTTCTGGTTTCAGTAGTGTACTGAATAGCTAATTTTTTCTCACCTTTTTTTGGTGTACTTAAATTGCTAACTTTGGGAGCTGGGAGTGATGGTTGGGTTTTTTGGGTTTTTTTTCCAGCAGATGAAGAGTGTGTAGAACTCTTGAAGACTTTGTTTTTCATTTCCAGAGTTAACTTTCTGAATGGAAGCTTTGTGTGCCAGCGTGCTTGTGGCAGAATACTTTGGTTTATATGCCTAAAAGCTGAAAAATAGTTTGTTTGTGGTTTTTATCAAAGTTAAGTGATTTCTAGAGCTTGAACAGTTTTTTCCATTAAGAAAAAATAAAATTAATCTAACATTAATCTAAAATAATTTCCTAAAAAGTAGTTCTCTGTGTATACTTTCTCGTTTCTTTTTGTTTGTTTATAACTAGTTAAGGAAAATCACATCTCTTGATAAAAGGACAGCTCCTTCTGATGGTTTGCATATTCCTGCAACATTCTCGCTGTGTGTGGCAGTAGAGTTCTGTTAACAAATAAATAATTATTGTAATTCAGTGGGAGACTGCCTGCCAGATTAAAGGCCTTGGAAATAGCTCTACTAATGTGAGCATGGTCACTCCCATGTAAACTCCTAGTTAATACAAAGAATCTCTAAGATCTTTGGTATGGCTTTATGTTTTGTGCTGTTGAGAGAATGTGGTTCAGAATTTGAGATAATTGTCTTTGGAATGTAACTGAAGTATATATTGGGAACAATTAGGAAGAAAAAGCTTGAAATTACCTATAACATTGCCTTTATTTGTAAAAGATATGGTATTTAATTATTGTATCTGTTTCAGAAATCATATTAAAAAATATGAAATGGAAAATGAAATCACACCCAATGGAATAAGCAGCTGGAATGAGGAAGAGGAAGAAGAAAGTGACGATTTTGGATTTACAGAGCTGGAGGAGATTCTTCCCATACGGAAACAAAACGGGATTCAATCTCATAAAGACAGTACTGCCCTTTTTAATGGACACACACACAATTTTACCAGTGCCTTAAAGACACAGGATTGCTTGGTGCCCTCTGGCAATGGTGTTGCAAGCAGGTTGTCTCCAGGCCCTGTGCAGGAGGAGGGGAATACTGACAAAGGCATGGTTGACTTTAGAGACTGCACAATGCAGCAGTTGCAGCAAAGCAACAAAAATGCAGACTTTTTGTGGAGTCCACACAGGACTATGAGTAACTCATCTTCATCTTCATTTTTGCACAGTAATGCTAAAATAAATGGTGCTCACCACTCAACTGTTCAGGGGCCTTCAAGCACAAAAAGCACTTCTGTACCTGCTCCTAGCAAGGCAGCTTCCTTACCTGTGTCCAAACCTTCAGATTGTAGTTTTATTTCTGACTTTTATTCGCGTTCAAGACTGCATCATATATCAACGTGGAAGTGTGAATTGACAGAGTTTGTCAACAGCCTGCAGAGAAAAAACAGCGGTGTCTTTCCAGGAAGGGAAAAAATTAAAAAATGGAAAACAGGCAGGTCTGCACTTAAAACTGACACAGGTAGATACTTGTTTAAGAAGGTTTATGTTAAGAAGATGCCTTGTATCTTCGTACATTAAATGTCCAAATGAGACTACATAGTTTAGTATTGAGTATTCGTATTCTAGTCAGACTATCTGGAAAAACCCGATGACTTCGGTGCAGTGAACACTAATGGATGCAAGTGCTTTTGGCTCTGTTTGGGTTTTTTTTTAATTTAAAGTGTTACTTAATGTGATACTTTGATCTATATTCAATTCTTCCTTGTAGAAATAGTATTTCGGACTTTATCAAGATATATGGATTGATAAGGGAAAAAAATACTATGTATATCTAAATACACAAATCTGTAGTTGCTGTGTGAAAATCTGCAGGGGGGGAAAAGAGAAGAAAAAATTCTTACTGTTCAGCATGAGCATTTAAAAGATGAGTAACATTTGGACATGAGTTAAAATCTAAGGTTTTTTTTGTTAGTTAGAGTTTTATGTAGCTCTGCGTCTGTTAAAGTGGGTAGTAGTGTCATAAGAGACTTTGGAGCCTGGCTTGAAGAGAAATATTTAATGTCATTGCATCAAGGGCCAAAGTGAAAAAAATGTAGAATTCATTAGAGTCAAAGTGTTACAGATAAAATATTTTGCATCTTTAGAATCTCTTGTTTAGAGTCTTATTAAATTAAAAGGTTAGCTTTGTACCATTAAAGAGATTCTGACTCCTGTGCTGTAAAATTATTCACTTGTAATCATATGAAAGTATGCTTGAGAAATTGCCACATCAAAAAAATTGTTAGATAATAAATTTACTGATTCTGTGTTTGTGTTAGGACACCCCATTATCAAACATGTTAGCTTATGAACTACTTAATATGTATTTTTTAAAATCAAAATGTGGTATAAGCTAATTTATTTTTATTTTCTCTTTGATTTGGCCTAGAGTATTCAAATAGTTAATGCCTGTGATTCAGTTGACAAGTAGCAGCTCCTTAACTTGATCATTTGATTTGTAAATATACCCATTATAGACAGTCCTTATTTTTCAAAGAATGAGGTCAAAATGTAAATGATTAAAACCAAGAGGATATTTTTCTGATTATTTAGTAGTTAACTCAGATGTTAAGTGGAACAGTTCACTTGATGTATTGAAGTATTTTTTCACTGTTACACATTATGCATTGTTCAAGTTAAATTTTTTTTGTTAGATATTGCCACCTTTGGTAGGTCAGCAACATAGACATGCAGACTTGAACATGTAGAAAACATTTCTAGTGTTGTAGGCATGTATGTTTTCAGTGAGGAGTTACCTTGCTCATCTTCGCCGAGTACAGCAATGACAAAATCCAGGTGCATGGGACTTCCAAAACTAATTGTGGTGTGTTTCATGAAGAATAACCATAGCTCGTAGTGCAGCTAAACTTACATTTTTATCTTTTGAAGCAGTCTTCTGATTGATCAACAAAAAGTAAAATTCTCTTCCTGATTCAGTGTTAACATAGCAAAATTAAGATCCAGTGCCAACAACACGCATTAATCTCCTTGGACTCGGGGAACTTGTTAGGGTAAAAGGTGTTAATTATAAGAAAATAAAAAATAGAACCTCTTAAGTTAATTCATTGTGTAGGCTGTTTGTCTACTGCTTATGTTTACCTTTCTCAGAGTAAATACCTTCTTGGTGAGAGGAAACAAAAATATTTATGGTTTAGAGGTGGTAAAAACTTGATAATAGACCTTGATGACTACTGTGAGTAGTACCGAAGTGTATAAATTAGGGTTCAAGTTTTCTGTTGGTGTATCTTCATACTAGGTAATGTGTCTGTTGCGAGCTCAGCCAAGCCACAGAGCTGTATAATGCACGTGGATATGGATTGCTTCTTTGTGTCTGTGGCTATCCGAAATAGACCAGATCTCAAAGGTCAGTATTTTAAGTCTGTGTGTTACAGTTTACTCAGTTAAGCCTTTAAACAACCAAACTTGCACAATTATAAAATTATTTTGGCATACTAATCTTTTTTCTTGCATCTTCAATAGTTAGACCATGCAACTGTAATATTCCTGTTTATTTTCTCACAATCCAAAAGCAAGTGGAAGAGAGAACTGAAATTCTCCTTGCTATCTCCTTTCAGTGTCTAAAGTAAGAAGAGAGAAGTAAAATCTGTAGTAACTATTCTCTGTCACATTGTACATAAACTTACTCAGATTTTAATCTACCATATTAGAAATTGGAAATTGAATTTCAGTTATACTAAAAGTGGGGTATGAGCACTGTCTATTAAAAAAAAAAGAAAAATAAAAGAAAATGGGATATCCTAATAATCTTCCTGAAGTGGTTTAAGCAGCTTTGTTTAACTAGAAAAGTGGAAAGGTCAAGGTTGAGAATTAATTGTCTCTGCCTGATGCATATTTTTCAAGAGAAATTTGCTTCTCTTTTCCTTTCCTCTGTAAGCTATTACACATGAGATATTATAAGACCTGGAGGATTCAGGAACAATTCAGTTGGCATTTAGAAATCTGAGTATCTGAGTTGTGTGATCATCCTTAAGACATAGGAGAGTTAGTGGAGCACCTTAGCAAATTTTGGTGGGTTTGTTTTCTGCAAGTGTACCATGCAGAAGTGGAGATCCTAGTTCTGTGCAAACAGTGAACTTCAGGGGTGCACAGATTTGAAGACTTGTTGCAGTGGTGGCTATCTCACACTCCCAGTTATCACAGACCTTGGGAAAAGAGTAAGATGTATATGTGGTTCCATCGCTCTCTTCTGTCCAAAGGCAGGAGCAGCTGTATCGAAGATTTTCCTGCTATGTTTGGTTCTTTAAAACTTTTTTTCCTGCCAAGTTTCAAATTCCATTACCGGAACATAAGGAGTGTAGGACTTTTCTGCAAATACTTTTTCTGTTCCACAGAAGTTTGCAGAACTTTCAGTGCATAAATTAGTTTCCTTTGGAAATACCATGGACATGTTCATACTACAGAAAAGTCAAAAGTTTACTAAAAGTTTTGGTTTGCGCAGTTAAACTAAGCGTTTTGGCATGTGTATATTTTTCTGATTTACTTAAGCTAATAAACATGTTGAAGTATTTAAAATCAGTCCAATGTTTGCTATATCTTAAACTAATGAATCATTAGGCCATTGGTGGAATTTCACAGCTTCCACTTATATTTGTTATTAAAGACAAACTATTATTAACTGTATTTTCACTCCTGAAAAACTTTTCTTGTTTACATGTGACTGCAATTAAGACAGATTCATTGTCAAAATTCCAAGGCTGTTTCATAGCTGTTCCTTCTTCAATGCCTTCAGAGCATCTAAGCTTGAAAAAAACTATAAAAAGTAAATTAAAAATCCTTATGATCTTATCCTAATTGTGCTGTTATTAAAATGTAAGCTGTTATAGGTATTGACCTGTAAGTATATGCATTTTTTTCTCCACAGGAAAGCCAGTAGCTGTTACTAGTAACAGAGGTACAGGAAAGGCACTGCTGCGCCCTGGTGCAAACCCCCAGCTTGAGCAGCAATATTACCAGAAAAAGCTATTGAATGGCAAAGCAGGTACAGATAAGTCTGTCTGTATGTATGTTTTGAACTGTTGCTATAGAAAACCTTTTCTTTAAAATTATGCATAAAGTGTACCATGGATAAATTTATTTATTTCATGTGGGAGATTTCAGAAAAGAAGTACCTTTGAGCAACATGGTGTTCTGTGGCCTCACTAATAGCAGGCCACTGTAGATTCTTGTTAGTTAGCTTTGCTCAGTATGGGTAAATTATTTTAGAGTAATTTTAGGTTTTACTCACTTTCTTGAGGTTGAGTGTAAAATAGAATGTTAGTAGTTATTTAAAATAAAAATAAATATAGGTTATCCGGTATCACTTTTTTCTCAGAAAGTCAAGTATGGAGAAGAAGGTGCAAAATAAATTTTAAAAGTCTACTACAGGGGTTTTTTAGAATAAAAGTAGTAACAACAGCACATGGCCAGTGAGAAACTGATTGTTTGAAAGTTGGCTTTTGAGTTGCATATGTAGAATGTCTGTGTATAATGAGTTAATTTGAGTGGTCCATAGAGCATTTTAGGTCTCCGGACCGTCTGTGCAATTTTCATGAATTCTGTTTGTTCAGTATTTTGTTTTCTGAAAACCAGGGTGTTGGTTGGAATTTGAGGATTCAATACTTGCCTGCAATAATTTAGAAATGTGTTACTTTCTGTGTCCTCAAGTAGTAGTGTACTAATATAAACCAAAGTTTTATTAATAGGTTTTATTATACTGCCTGAACTTTATTTAGTATGAGAAAGTATATTGCTAAACATTGGCAACTTAAGTGGCCGGTAACAGTCTTACTTAATCATCTTACCACAGAGTTGGTAAAAAGTGCATATACAAGGGATAGCTGCTATTTAAGTTCAGTTTAAACTTGGCAGTTGAGTTTCTCCTTTGCCCTATTCTATATGCAGTTTTTACCAATTTTGTGGTACTAAGTACTGTTGTTATAAAGTTTACACCTCAGTGCTTTATTTTGGTGAGACAAGATGGGGCAAAAGACAGGTTATTCTTCCATGGTTGTTTATGAAATGTTAGTACTTTGGAAATTAGCAGATTGTTGGGGGTTTTTGAAGACATTTATTAGAGCAAGGTATTACTGGAACTGATGCCGTTTCATTTGTCTTTTTTGCTGTAGTTTAAGAACACTTCAAAACTGAGGTAGAATATATGTTTGTGGCCCACTGGCCTTTGAGCTTTTAAGGACTTTTCAGTGTGCTCCAGACAAAGATAGCTGTGGTCTTTATGGAGTTGGATTTTCTGTAGTAGAACTTATGTATGAAGTATTTATTGGTAGTTCAGTTTATACAGTGACTTGCTAACTTTTATTAGGGCCTTGAACTGGATAAGGGTGTGGCTTTATACAGCTGAGTGGTTTGGAGAGTTAGATGGTTGAATTACAGGTTAGCTGATACCTAGCATGTTCTTTTGATTCACAAATTCAGTAGTATCTCTTCTGCTGTATTTATTGCTTAAGTGTACAGCAGCTTTCAACCTCATTGTAACAAGCTCAGTTTCTTACTGTGGCAGCTTTTTCTGAATATCACACATTCATTTCTTTAACTTCAGCATCCAGTCTCAACTGGCTTGCATGCAGGCAGCTAGCTCTTTCTTTCTTGATACTTAGGCTGATTGTGCAGCCTATTGTTTTGGTGAAAGGATTTTTTCCAAACACTCTTTTTATAGTCTCTGTTTCATTAGCTGCAGTTCATAATATTTTTGAGTCTCTGTTTATTTTATCTCCATGTGCAATCGTTGTACCAATTAAGAAAAACCCCAAACCTGTTGCTTCTGCTTGCATTTTCTCATAACTACATGGTTTGTCTTCCTTTTGTGGTAAAGAAATTATAGTTAGTTATGGTCTTAGATGTAAAGGTAGAATTGCTGATTAGGCTTCTCAGACATCACAGTATCTTAAAAAGTGACACACTTCACAGCATGTGTTTAATTGTGCCATGCCAGAGGGAAATACAGTGCAGTAGGCACAAGCATTACATGCAAAAATGCTTTTTATAAATTGTCAAAAATACAGAATAGTAAATTAGGCTGTTAAAACAGACACAATGGGGACATGTTATGTAAATGAAATAGAAAGGTAGTTGGGAGGAGCTTAGAACACACGCATATTTTTACATCCATGCTTCAACATGGAACCCACTTCAATATTTGGTGTTTCATACTTTCCAGGCTGTTCTCTGATACTGCCTTCTCCAGATCTTGCTTATTTGAAAAAAGGTTCCAAATTACAAACCAACCAAAACCACAGAAACAGAGCACCTCACCCCCTTAAAAAAAAAAAAAAAACCAACAAAAATACAACCAAAAAAAACCCCCAAACACAAAACCCCAAACCCTTATGAATCACTTTTGACCAAATACTAAATTCTGCTGCTTCATTTACTTCTTTTTTTTTTTTAATTACTTCTTTAGTGATACTGGTTCCTGACTTTGATCTGCATTGCTAGACAAATATCTAGTGTCAACAGAATCTTCAGTCTTTTATGAAATACTTTCTTTTTCTTTTAAATTTAAAAACTTGATACCATTCTCACCCTAAATCCCCAAATTGGAGATAGGCTTTCTAGATAGTAGAAGTTACTTCTCTACATACATGCCATCTTTAACATTCATGTTCTAAAGATGAAAGATTAACGTATGTTAATCAGGATTCATAGTTTGGGGTCTCTTCCATGGCCAGGATGCCCAAGATGTGAATGTTTTCTAGACTTCCTTCCCCTCAACCCTAGAAAATCTCCCTTTTCATTCTAAAGAGCAGCAGATTTTAACCATCATATTAGTCACAGATTTATTCTCAGCGATTTCTTTTTCACAGACTTGGGTCCTGGCCTCTGATTTCTCCATCCGTTGCTCCACATTCACCATGTGCCTGTCTAGTTTCCCAGCTTTTGATGAGAGGTTCTCTACCTTGCCTTCCATTGAGGACAATGTGTTCTGCATTGCCCTGAATTTCACATGAAGTGACTCCATCAGCTCATGGGGGGATCTGCTCTGCCGCGATGTGGAAAAAGTCGACGAATCCAGTGAAGATAGACAAGATGACAGCATCATCTCAGGCCAGGGCACAGGAAGGCATGGACCAAAGAAATTGTTCTTGTCATTCTTATCTTTATTTGGGGCATAATTTTGCTCTATTTTTCAATTGCAGACATCTTAGGTAACTTACTGAGCTCATCATAAACTAAAATATTTAAGAAATTTAAAAGTGCACAAATTTAGCAGAAATTCTGAATAAAAGCCGTTTTCCACATGAGTTAGGCTCTACCCCTGGTATCTCCACTCACTCATTACACCACTTTCTCTGGTTTGGTAGCTACTCATATGTGCACATAGCAGCAGGTTTCCTTTCAGTCAGATTGTCGGTGTGTAAGTTGTTAGTATGGTGGAATATAGTTAGGCATTGTGGCACTCTGTACTCATTATTGCACTATAATAAACTCCCATTTATTATATTACAAAGGTGTATGGTAGTAAATAGACTACAGTTGGGAAAAAAGAACTGCATAGTGGATTTCATTTTAAATAAATAGAAGCATTTTATCTATATGATACCTCGTTGTTTTGACTCTGATGGGAGTTTGGGCAGGCATAGTAGTTTTTGCATCTAGTGATTTTTTTCAAGCTGATTCATACTTAGAGTATAGCACATATTTCAAGGCTTACATACTGTGAAAAACCAAATAGAACTAGAAATCTTTAGCTTGTTTCCATTATTCAGTGTCATGTAATTCTGTGTAGTGCCTAGTACCCAGTGGGCCTGGAGAATCCTTTAAAATTTATGTAAGAATATGTAGTAACGTTTTATAGAATTAGGAAAGGTCTGTCTCATTTTAAGTCTGAGGTTGCAGTACTTACAATTGTATCATTTTGAGCCAAGATAAGTTTGTGGTGGTATTTGAAAGAAATTGACATATCCTAATAAGAGAATCATTAGTAGGTAAAAGCAGAAGTTTTTTCAGTTAATATCCCCATAAGAGTGTTAAAGAAAATAGAAGTTTCTAGTTAGTGCTTTTTATTTGAACTAATTGGCATTCTGATTTTCACTTCTTAAAAATCACTTTGTGGTATCGAGACTATTAGAAAAATAGTTTTAAGTATGATATGAAGTGGATTTATATTCTGTATGAAATTTCAGTGTTCTGATATCGGGGGTGCATTTTGTAAAAAGGAACATAGCTAAGTGTCTTCTTGTTTAGTTGTTAAATAATTTTTAGTGTCTTGCATTTGTTGGCAGGATGTTGTTCTAACAGTTAGCCACATGTGTTTGATCATTTTTATGGTCAGTAAAGCTAAGATCATTCTTATTTTACCGTATGGTATATGTAGTCACTAACGAGCTGCTGTCTAGTAATTTTGGGGGAAGCACCATTTTTCTATTAATATTGTTCTTGGCTGTAGGTACAGACCTATCCAGAGAGACATTACTGGGGAAAGGGTCTGGGTTTTTTTCTGGACCATTATATGAATCAATGTTATTAAGAACCTCTTCGTCTAAAAGATAACAGTATAGAAATTGTATAAAATAAAATCCATAATTTTTATATTATTTGCATTCATTCTGTTGAACTCTTAGGAAGAATAACATAGACAAATTTTATTTTTTAAGCAGACATTCGAGTACCTGATCAGTTGGACTCATCAGTCTGGGAGCATACGGATTCCACACATGTGAATGGAGCTGACTTCGATCTCACTGTTCTGTCCATGGCTGAAATAGCTTCTTGTAGTTATGAAGCCAGGTAGGTAAAAGTTACCCAGTACTTTGCTTGAAAATCCCATACAGATAGGCATAAGATGTCCAAAAATAGTGGTTATTGGTGTCTTTAAATTTGTTTAGAGAAGTTTCTGTTCAAAAGTTGTAATTATATAATGTAATTATATAGGTTGTTTAACAGAAACACTTCCCTGTGGATGCTGCTGCTTGGTAGGTGCTACTCAGTAGCTCTCAACCCAACCTACATATAACTTGAAATAAAGCCTGTGAAGAAAAACCTTGTGCCTTTCACTGTGATACTGTTGATTTCATGTTATCATCATAACTTTGTATCAAAGTTGTAGTATTTTATAGAATTAATGACACATTCTGAAGGTTTTATTTCAAACAGGAAGTGTTAAAGTATTAAACTTAAAACTATTTTTTGCAGAGACTTTGCTGACCATCTCCAATGACCTAACTTAGAAAGGTTTAGAATATGAAACAACTTTTATAAATATAAGCACAGTGTTTGAAATACAGGGGATTTTCTCTGATGGAAATAATACTCCAGAAATTATTTCTTTGTCAGAAGCTTTCTTAGGCTTGCTAGGATAGGCAGACTTCTATTTGTATCTCAGAAAGACTTTATTTATTAACAGGAGCCTAATTATGTAAGCTTGCACCTTGGAATATAAGATCTCACTACCTTAGTCACTGTAGTATATGTGTGGTTTTAATTTGAAACAGAAGATAGCAAGTATGCTTTCTGGAATCTTTGCCTTTAGCATTTTCCTAAAGCCAGATTTCTCGTGCTCCATGGCTTAATAATACACAGCTAATTCAAGTACCCTAGTTGCAGTTATTTTTTTAACATATTAAATTTCTACCTGTTGACTGAATTTCAATTCCCATTTTTGTGGGAAAAGACAATTAAATTGAAAGTACTCTCTATTAATTTGTGGAAAAGTTTGCAGTGTGTTTACTTGGCTTTTATTTTATTATTTAATTTTAGACAAGTTGGCATAAAGAATGGAATGTTTTTTGGCCAAGCAAAAAAGTTGTGTCCAAATCTTCAAGCAGTTTCATATGATTTTGATGCATACAAAGAAGTTGCACGGACAGTATATGAAATACTAGCAAGGTAATGTGCTGTTTGTTTGCATGGCCTTCATGGTAAGGTTATCAAGCATATTTTCTTTGCCACTACTGACTGTTATTATTCATTTTGTATTTTCATCTCCCACTCTTCAGCTTCAGTGAAGCTATTCCTGTTTGAGGTCTTCCTTAGCAGTGTTTTTGTTACTTTGAGCACCATGCTTCTGAGCATTCTTTTATCCTGAAGCCAAATCCTGTAAACAGTCAACATCTGACTTCCAAATGAGTCACTATTAAATTTTTTCCTGATTCACATAGTGAGAAGCAGATCCCTGCTTAGAAGGGAGATCCTTCCAAGAGATGTTTTTTGAGTCATTTAAGAATGGGTTATTAGAGTAACATCTATTAGAAACTACTTTCGGGTTTAAAATGCACTTGAAACGAAACAGGAAGTTTGTTATTGTCAATGAAAAATAAATATTCAACTCCTTCTCCAACTGTTCCTTTAAAATCAAGATGCATGTTGAAAGTAGTCTTACATTAGTAATATTACTATAATTTGCTGTTTTAGCATTTTTAATATCTGAGTGATGTGCGATACAAAATAAGTGGGGAAATGCCACCACAAAAGGAAGACTTTATTTGCTACGTATTTGTTTTAACAGATGGTGAGCTGTTGCTGGTGTTTCACCTCCTTTATTTTGTGTTGCTAGCTATACTCATAACATCGAAGCAGTCAGTTGTGATGAAGCACTAGTAGATATCACTGAAATCCTTACAGAGACCAGACTGACTCCTGATGAATTTGCAAACGCTATCCGCTCTGAAATCAGAGACCAAACTAAGTGCACGGCTTCTGTTGGGATGGGTAAGTAACTTCATTTCTGTTTACAAGCACTGACTGCTTTTGTTAATGTATCAAAGCTATGTACGTTTGCTAAAACTCCTAAGTGTTTGTGGAATATGTTGCCATTTACATTAAATTAGTGTGAATAAAAATGCAAGAAAATTTTCATAACTGGAAAGCTGTAAGCAAGAATGTATAAAATTTCCACATCAGAGAATACAGGATATTCTGAGTTAGAAGGGATCATCAAGTCCAGTTCTTAAGTCAATGGCCCATGCAGCTATCACTTCTCCTTTATCTGAACAGTATGCTAAAATTCCACTCTTGCATTAATTTGTATGAAATGCTACTGTATTTTTCCAGTAAATAGAAAAAGGAACACAGATTGTGTTCCTTAATGGGGATAGCAGTAAGAGTTTACAGGGTGGGGTGATTTTGCATAGTTCTTAGAAGGTATTGAGAGCAAAGATTTGTGTGATCCGTAGTAGATATTGTGTATTAAATCACACATCTGAAAATACTTCCTTGATTTTTTTCTTCTTGGCTCATTCCTTTCTCCTTTCCTTTTGTTCCTAATTAATACTAGAGTTGAGTATCTGTACATACCTGTACTGAGTGTATGTAAGTGTGTGAAATCCACTTGTTAGACAGACTGAAATTCATGACTCTAAGCAGAATTCTTCCCTTATTAACTTTGCAATTCGGTTAGCACAGTTTCACTGTGTTTCACTACAGTTTCACTGCTGTTATAGCAAGTAGTGCTGGCTGGTAGTTTGAAAGTAGACATTGCAAATATATATGAATAGATTGTATTAAATTCTTGGTAAAAGTTAAAGAATTTGACTGTACTTTCTGCATTTTTTCCTTGAGTGTTAAAACTGTGGCATTCTGCTTGAGGATCAACAGAAGTTACCACAGACATGCTTTAATTTGTTGTTTTTACAGGTTCCAATATTCTGCTGGCCAGAATGGCAACTCGTAAAGCAAAACCAGATGGACAGTATCACTTAAAACCTGAAGAAGTGGATGATTTTATCAGAGGGCAGCTTGTTACCAGTCTTCCAGGTACTCCTGTCTTTTAGAGGGCATTTTGCCTCCTGATATTAAACCAGTTTCAGCTACAAATTTGCTTTCTTGATCAAACAGGATTAGCTGCTATTCCATGTTTATGATCCAAAATGTGATAGACAGTAAAGACATATGGCATCCACCTGTATTAAAACAAGCTTTATCATCTTTTTTAATTGTTTCAGGAGAATACTTAAAAGCTTTGTAACATAAAGCATTTCCTGGCATGTAACTCTGTATTACTCAGTACACATGCATAGTATAATGTGACACAGGCATGGTGCAAGAAGTGCTGAATAAGCACTCATTTATGCTTTCAGTGGTCAGCTGACCTCAGCCTGCATGTATACACATATATTTAGTGTTAGATACAAAAAAGAGTATCTTTATCTGTTGAAGATTAAAAAAAGGAGGGAAGGGCAGTAAAAAACAGGCAGCAATAGACACTGAAATAGAAGAGTGGTGGAAATAGCATTCATAGACAGGTGCAGATTTGCCAGAAATTCTTGTTATGTAACCCTTAGTGGCCAAACACTATATACAGCACAGTTGTGCTGTAATTTCTCTTTGGCATAACTTACAGGAGATATTTTTCCTCCAGAATATTACTCATATAGTACTGTGCTTTGACATTTTAAAGTTTTCAGAATTTGCTTGCATGTTCATAGTAAAAACATTTTAATGTTAGTGTTAGTAATACCCCCTTGAAACAGAGAAACAGACTATCAAGAATAGAATCTGATTACCTAAGATGTCTAATTTTTGCTGACTTTGATAGTGTGAACTCATAGGATTAATATTTTCTGGAAGTAACAGGCTACCTCTCCAAAACCCAGAAATATACTTCAGTTTATCACACTTATATATGTGCCGTTGCCATGGATACCTACAATTTCCAGTGCTTGGTAATTCAAAGCACAAGTGATACAGGTATGCTATCACTTCTACCTGAAATACTATTTTCCTACCTAGGAAGCAGTGTAACAATGGTCAAAATATTTGTTGGTTTTCATTTAGATTAGATCACTTCTACATGAAGGGAAAACATATTGCATGTTGAACACTCGTTTTGGACTGAGTTGTTGGAGGGATTCAGAACGATATAATCTGTAACAGGCAGTACCTCAAGACAATTTCCAAGCAGGATTCATTCATACTTTATCCAAAAATAAACAAACATGCTGTAGAGTGACATCTTAAACTAAATATGTGAAATAGATTAAAGATACACCAGTGATGACAGCAAAATTTTCCATTCAAACCATGTTTTATGGAGCAAAATTTATTTTATATATATTTATTTGTTAATTTGATATGACTTAATATAGGTTTAAAAATAAAAATTTTATGTAATCAGAACCTAACTGGCTTTGAATTGTATACAGTTAACAGAACTAATTGCTTTGTTGTTAGGAGTTGGCAGGACAATGGAATCTAAGCTGGCTTCTTTGGGAATTAAAACCTGTGGAGATCTGCAGTGTGCTTCAATGTCAAAACTACAAAAAGAATTTGGTCCAAAAACAGGACAAATGCTCTACAGATTTTGTCGTGGTTTGGATGACCGACCTGTTCGTACAGAAAAAGAAAGAAAATCTGTTTCAGCAGAAATCAACTATGGAATAAGATTTACACAGGTAAATTAAACTTGCTTTTTTTTTTTGCAGTGACTTCTTTCAGCTGTAGAAGAATCTTCTCATATTCTGATTATTTTCACTTACACTTTGATCTGTTAGAGCACCATCTTAGCCACGAAATAGAAATGAGGAAAATGAAGAAGTAGGAGACCAAACGATAAAATGGGAGGAGAGACTGCAAAAGTATTGGACTGAAAAGAAGCTTGCACAAAATTAGCTGGCTATTCTGCATTCCTTATACGAGTCTGGTACAGAAAAAGAGAACTGCAGTAGGTTTGTCAGCACCTAGCATTCTCTTCCATTTAAATGCTGAATATTCAAAGATGCCAGTGCCTGAAACTATCACCAGCTGCTCCCGTACAACATTTTCATTAGACTTTTTACAAATAGTTTTTGTTTGGGGGGGAGTGTTATTAACAAAATTGTATTTAAAAAGTAACTCAGCACTTTTTTGAGATCTTGAGTATATATAAAAATGATAGGAAAAAAAAGGAGTTTGAAGAGACCTGACGGTGTTGTGTAGCTTTGCTCAAAGCAGGGGAAGCTAATAAATCACACCAGTTGTTCAGCACTTTACCCAGTCTGGCGTTGGAAATCTCCAAGAACAAAGACTGCAACTTCTCTGAGCAACATGTTCCACTGCTTGACTTTCCTCATGGTGAAAAAGATTTTAAGTCCTATGGTCTTCATCTTCTAGGTTTGTGCTTAGACTTGCAATTCTGTGTTGAGGTTTCTAAGTACATTTTTAAAGGCTTCTTTCAGCATTAGGACAGGAGTCTACCATCTTGCCTAAATTAAGTGACCTACAGTGAAAACAAACCACTTGAAGTTAAATGAGACAATTGCTTGTGAGTCAGCTTGCTCTTCTCAGTTTACACAATCTGGATTGTATTAATCCTTAATGACTTATCCTCAGTATTTGAAAACTAGTAATTATCTAGACATGTTGTTTTTCCCCTTCAGCCTAAGGAAGCAGAAGCTTTCCTTCTGAGCCTCTCAGAAGAAATCCAGCGTAGACTTGAAGCTGCTGGTATGAAGGGTAAACGATTGACCCTTAAAATTATGGTCAGAAAGGCTGGAGCACCAGTAGAGCCTGCAAAATATGGAGGTCATGGAATCTGTGATAATATTGCCAGGTAAGTACTAGCTATGCACGCACTTCTGCAGGATCTAAAATTTATAGGAAGACAAAACAGAAATTTCAAAGTGCTTGGTGCTTCTTTTTCTATGTATAAAACTTGGACCAAAATAAGTAGAATATTATTATCAAAACTCCTCTGTATTTGGGTTGTACGTTTGTGGTGGTCTGGTTATCAGTAATACGTATATGCTTATAATTGTTAGTGTACCTTTCTCCAGCTTGCTCAGTATTGGAGATGGGGGTTTTCTTAGAGTGTTTGAAGAAGACATATTTATATCCTGCACCGTAACACACATGTAGCAGCATTGATTTTTTTCAATCAGTGCTGATTGAAAGTTGAAGGGTTCTGGTGCTGCACTGTGTTCTCTCTCCCTGAGATGTGTGATGTTGGGTACTTTCCTTTTTCTTGTGAGGCTTTCTGCTGTTCCTTGATAGATCTCATACTGATTGTGACAGTTGAAGTCAGTTCTCAGAGAAAATTGTGCTTTGTACTTGTCAAGAAAGATGTCTGATAGTACAGTAATCCTCCAAGTCTAGAGTGCATGGGAGCTATGGCAATATTTGCAGAATAACTTACTGCAGAGACTTAGAGGGCACTAATTTCTGAGGATGAAGCTGTAGTCAGACACCTTGGACTGCAGTCATTCATCTTAGTACAGACAAATTTGTTAGTGTTGAATCTTGTCTTTCCTGTTGTTTTACCAATAAATCTACTGAGAATTTTTTGGTCCAAGAAGAGACAATGAAGTTCTGAACTGGAGCTTAGAAAGTTGAATCTCAAAATTGCAAGGTCGAAGACTGTGCCCCATGTTTCAGCTGTTCAAGAAGGCAATCTGTTCAGGTCTCTTGACCTTCCCAGTTACATTGCTTCACGTAGGTGTAAGTTACTCATTGGAAGTACCATTGTAATGAAGTTTCATTCTACCTGGGCTCCCCATAGCACGTCTCATCCAGATGCTCCCTGTAGTGGATGCCCATCCCTGAAGAAATGGGATAAGCCAGTTACTCTGCCTGGGTAGGCAGTTGATAGGTCACTGTCAAAGGAGTAGGACCTTCAGCTTCCACAAGCAGTGCTGTTACTGCTATTCTTTGTTCCTTATTGATAAGCTGGATGATGTTAACTAGGTATCTTTTAATCTGAATATTATTTATATACTTGCATACTAAAAACACAGGGATATAATCTAGGCATAGGGTATCATATGCTGTTTCATACGAGATTGTCACAGAACCTACATAAACATATGTTCTTCATATGAAGACATACACTTCTTTATCAAAGAAGTTGTTCTTCAGTACAGGATGATTCTGGCTTTTGAGAGACGATAGGTCTTTCTACTTTTCCTTCCATCTCAGGTGGTTGTAACAGACTAATCCCTCCTGAACTGGAGGATCATTTGGTGGATGTTGCTCGTAACAGAAGAGGTGGTGGAGTTCACAGATCACAGAATATGCTGAGTTGGAAGGGACCCCCAGGGATCATCAAGTCCAGGTGCTGGCCCTGCACAAGCACAATCCACGTGCCCAGGAGTTCTTTCAGTGGGTTAGAGTTCAGTAGTAAGACTTGCATGCATAGAGCCTGTCATGCTTGTGATCTTGTTAAATAGAATTCAGCTGTAATAAAAGCTGAAACGACAAAATTCATGTTTCGCTGTAAGAAGAACTTTTTAGAATTGGTATATATACCAAGAAGAAAATCCATCAGTCTATACTTCTGTTTTCTTGCTATCCTGAATTCTTTGAGCTGAAGATTTATTCTTAGCAGCCTAAGAACATATCTTAATATTGAGGGTGTACTGAGATAGAGCTTTATTCCTCCTTTATTTTAACTATTGTCAGAGTGCTTTTTCATGAACAGATCAGTGCTTTGGACCCATTTTCTGTGGTCAGGCATACTAGTGTACACATGCCCTGAAATTTCCCTAATTTATGAAGTCTTCAGTAAGGTCAGGGGGCACTTAAGAATGGAAAATTGTTCACACATCACTAAAGCGGTTCAGATGCCAGGATTTTGTTTGGTGTTGTCTCTGTTTTTGCTTCTGATTTTCCAGTGACCTTGTCAACCCCAGTCAATCCAGGTTATGTGGTAGGTGTTGTATTTCAATGTTCAGTTAGTAAGTATTCTGCTTTTCTTAATTTTTCTGTAGATCATGCTTAGTTTTAACTACCTTTAAAGAAAACCACAGAACAAATAAAAAGTGTTCAGTTCCTATATGCCAAGAAATTATGATCGGTTTTTCTTGCAGGTCCTCTTGGGAACGAATACAGAATTTTTGTCTCCAGGATTTGTGAAACAGTTTCCTCTTTAACCATACTTGCTTATTCTTTTAGGACTGTGACTCTAGACCATGCAACAGACAGTGCCAAAGTAATTGGGAAGGAAACTCTGAACATGTTTCACACAATGAAACTGAACATATCTGATATGCGAGGGGTGAGTTAATGGGAAAACTGAAATTCATTCTCTTTATGAACTTGTTTCATTGTCTTTTGTGGATTTTCAGTTCCCTACAGTAGATGATAACCAAACTTAAGCAAAAGTGTAGGTAATACAAAGCTTATGTAAATTAGTGTATGCAATTATATTATGTTTTGGAACCTTTGAAAAACATGGTTACAAAGCCATAAATGTAAAAAAATTAAAATTCTTTGTAGTATAAATTAATGCACAACTTAAAACATCCTGAGGTGATGGAGTACGACTGTATCTTCTACAGTTCTATCGACAGGTGTAAATTTTGCCTTAGAATCTGTAAACTTTTGCCATGTATTAATTGTGTAACTAATATAAACTAATATATAACTGTTTGTAATGCCAATGAAAGAGATGAAAGGAGCTTTTGTTCTAGACTGCAAGTCTTAGAGCAAGAAAAGTTACCAGTCCATGTTTTGGCCTTTGTTTGAAGGTGGTTTTCTGGCTCTTCGGATTCATGGCTTGTTTTAGAATTCCTGCTCATCTCAGTGGTTTTGTCATAGCAATGTGACCCCACAATGCTGCTATTTTGACATCAGCCATTTGTTACAATAGAACACCGAGGATTTCTAAAACAAACCTGCATTAATTCGTCATCTGGATATAGAAGTAGAATTTTGATTCACAATGTTGTCTTGCAAAGCCATCTCCCTGGCCTGGAGTTGAGGAAATATTTAATAGTCATATCCCATTATTGCAACTAAGGAGGTGTTAATAAACAAAATCCTCACTATGTAATTATAGAAGAAAACCTGGTGGAAGTATTATACAGTAGCTCCTTCACGCTTTCTGAGTCCCATATACAACTTTTTCTAAGTGTCAGGTTTTCTTCTTTAAGATTATGGAGGTTTGGCAATAAACTCATTCAGTGCACCAGTGCATTCTTAATTAGACACTCTTTTTGAACCCCTGCTGATTTGGTATTTAAAACTTGAATGAAAAACTAGGATGTCTTGAAAAATGAGGAACACCTAATCTAAAAAAGTCTACTTCTACCAAAGTACTTTCATCCATTGAGGCTTGGCAAAAACAAAGTGTGTTTCCAAGTGAAACAGTAGTATTTTTCTCATTTGTAGACTGAAGTGCTGGATTAAGTGCTGGATAGATTGTCCCTGGGGAAAAGCA
This sequence comes from Leptocoma aspasia, assembly GCA_013399835.1. Classification (NCBI taxonomy): domain Eukaryota; kingdom Metazoa; phylum Chordata; class Aves; order Passeriformes; family Nectariniidae; genus Leptocoma; species Leptocoma aspasia. The sequence continues at coordinate 103,160 of VXAX01006463.1, forward strand.
TTGCAGGGTAGCCAGATTTAATACTAACAACGTTATTGTCAGTATTTCTGTATTTGTTAGCGTCTAAGAAATTTCATAAAAAGCACATTGCTTCATGATCCTGTTGACAGCACTTTTTTATATCAGAGAAATTAAGGTGGTAGTAACTTCGTAATTTCTTAGTTGTTGGATTATGGTGGGTAATCCTGGGATTTGTTTGGGATGTTTCTAGTGGCTATTTGTGTGTATTTCAATATGTTTTTATTTGTCCTCCCCCCTACCCACAACAGGCAGCCAATTCTAAAGAAGGCAATGTTATTATAATATAATTACAGATTTTTAAAATTTATTTTATTTCAAACTTCATTAAATTAATGCATTTATGTTTTGGATTTAGGTTGGAATTCAGGTACAGCAGCTAGTTCCCATCAGTAAAACAACTTCAGCTCTCTCAACAGTACAATCTGGACATTTACCTGGTGGATCACATTCAGTTATTGATCTCTTTCATGTTCAGAAAGCAAAAAAGTGCTCAGAAGAAGAACATAAGGAAGGTCAGTAAGCTTTGTACTTGGCATGTGTGATAATGATAGTTCTGAAGGACCCTATCAAAGATCACCTTTTGGAATGCTTATTCAATATTGTACCAGTGTAAATTATGCAACATAAAATTTCTGGGAGTGGGGTTTGCTGCTGCAAATGAAAATGCTACTAATAAAACTTTGTATAGGATTAGTCCAATTAGGTTTTTTTTTGTTTAGTTGTTGTAGTTAATAGTAACAGAGGATACTTTGAAATAAAAAGTGTTATGATTGTGCTATACATTGCATAAACTCTTCAAATAATGCTAGAAATTGCCTTTTACTGTGTCTTGAATTTTCAGAGTATTTTTAACTATTAGATGATCACTCTGTGTTTTGTTTCCATATGTATAGTATTTGTGGCTGCTATGGACCTTGAAATATCTTCTAATTCAAGAACTTGCACTTTTCTTCCGTCTCGTGGTACCAGTGTCACACCTGGTCTCAATTCTAATGTTAGCAACACTGAGTCTGCTGTCAAGTGGAATGGTGTGCATTCTCCTATCAGTGTAAAATCCAGGCTCAATTTGAGTATTGAGGTTCCATCTGCTTCCCAGGTGAACATCTGCAGTATATTTTAATAACTTGGGATTGTCTATCTTATTTGAACAGGCCCAAAAGGAGCTCTTTTTAAATAAAAAGAGTTCTAGTAAAGTACAGTGCACAGTAAGTAACTGTTATTGATGCAAAAATATTTTACCTTAATAAAATAAATAATGTTGAAGTTAGGATGCGCACTTAACATTTGTACAAGATAACACTGTTTAGATGAGAGGAGGACAATCTTCATTTATGTAAAATATTTCTATGGGATTTAGGGATTTTTTTTTTAGGTATGTTTTAACAAAGAGACAGCTTTTATTATTTCCACCCCACACGCTGTTCAAGCAGACTCTGTTAGAAGGGTCTGCTATGAAACAGCTGCACAGAATTCTGCAGGTATTTTAGGTATAAGCAGATTTACTTGCTCTTCTGCAAAAGTCCGTCATTTAAATGTCTGTCATTTAAATCTGTAAAAGCGTTTCTGATGTTTTTTTAACAGCTTTCTCAAACATTTATCCGTTTTAAGAAGCAAGTTATGCTTTTGGCAGGAAACTTGTTCTTATAATGCAATATGCAAGCCAGGTCAGGATCTGAAAGTAACTTGGCTGAACAATGCAAAGCTCTGTGCACTCAGATGCTGCCTTAGGAGGAATATGTATAAACAAGTGAAAAATGCACTAGCTGTTCAGTTGAGCTCCTACTTTGGTGGCCTTATGGCACGATATTTTTCTTTCTGCTTGTAACCATATTATAATATGGAATGTAATAAAAATTCTGGGTTGGGAAGGAGTAGTGAGAGTTAGTGCCACACTGCTGTTTGTATACTGTACTAGGAAAGTAACAGCAAGATTATTTACACCCAGGATTCCCAGGAAATTACTGTAGAGTTATATATGCAGCAAATTTGGAATGAGTGAATACAGACATGGAAGAGTAACTGAAGTGATTAACAATACAGACAGCTTTCATCAAAACCTCTCAGTTAGCAAGCCAAGTAGATTTTCATGGATGCTTGTGGTTCTTCTCTGTAAATCCAGAATCTGGTCATAAGCTCCAAACAAAATAGTTTATCTTTTACCTAAAGGTAAAAAATAAACTATTCTATCACAGCTATGAAGTCTTATTCAGCAGAACTTAGAGGCAAACGTTGGCATTTCTCTACATAGTTTTATTCAAATTTTACTTGTGAGAAAAATGATACTGTACATCTGCTTGTCAGCAGACGTTGTATTCATTCAGTCACTTGTGCAGCTGTCATTGTACACAGCAACTTCTGGACACTGAGGGGTTACCTCAGTTGTTTCAAGTGAATAATTGATAGTAAGTAAAAGCTTATTTCATCATCCAATTCTGGCAAGGAAGACAGTATGCAAACATAATACCAAACGTAATACCAGTAAAGTAAATCAGTAACATGCACCCTGGAACTGTATAAAGAAAGAAATTAATTGCTTACAGCTTTGTGCCAGACACCAATTTAGTATTCATATCAACCTGTTACCTGCATAATTTGAACTCAGAATTCTGGTTTCTTTATCATTAGGTAGCTGTAAAGGAAACCCTATCTGTGGTTTTTGTTAAGAAGACTGAACATTGTGAAAAGATAAAACCAGGCATTCATATTTACTGAGCTCCTTAGTCCTAAATGATACTTTGCTGCTGCAGAGTGTAACTCTCAGGTTCCTAAGGATGTTTGCATACACAGGGTAATAGGTAGTGGGTTTTGTAAAATTCAGGACCTGTATAACTAATGTTCTGACTAAAATAACTCTGTTACCTGTTCCTTACTTGTAGCTAGATAAGTCTGTGCTAGAAGCTCTGCCACCTGATCTCCGAGAACAAGTAGAGCAAATATGCACCATTCAGCAAGGAGAGAGCTACGGAGAGAGCAGAAAAGAGCCAATAAATGGATGTAACACTGCACTTCTGTCACAGCCAGTTGGAACGGTGCTTTTACAAATACCTGAGCTCCAAGAGCCAAATACCAATATGGGAATCAATGTAATAGCCTTGCCAGCTTTCTCACAGGTAGGATGTTTGCATGGTATCTATAAGCAATTGCTTTTCCTCTATAGGAAGTTAGAAGCTCTTTCTTGAGACAGCGTTAACTGGAGCCTGTGACTTCCCACAATCAATTGTTCGTGGTCCTTTAATGTCTTCTAAAAGTCTGTTTTTAAATGTTACATTATGTCAGAAACATAGTATGGTAATATTCATTGAAGATTATAGTCCTCAGTCTGCCTGTGGTTTTGCTGTTGTTTAATGTCAAAGCCCCTCATACACGGTCCACTTTGCAATCCAGTCTGTAAATAGCTTTTTTTCTGCATTGCAGCTGAATTACACTCAACCATAAGTCTGAAGCAGTCCTAAAATCTGCTTAGCTAAGTCACAGGGGACTCTGTTAAAGTGTGTGTTGTGATGGGGTAAAGCCAACCTCTGCTAGCTTCTTCTGTGGACGTGGTTGTTTGTATCCCATCCCTGAGAGAAGGGCAGTCATGGCTAAAGGTTGTGCATATCTCCGTAGTTTGTAAATGGACTCAAACATAGCATGTCCAGATTGAGAAAAGAACAAAGATGTTTCTCAAAATAGGTACCTGAAAGGTCAGCAGGGAACAGTAAGGATGCTTCTAATGTTATTCCACTCTTCAGTCCAAGAAAGTGATGAAAAAAAGCAGTGTAAAAATTAAAAGAAAAAAACCTAAGAAATGAAAGATTGGGTTACCCAGAGATACACTACCTTGCATTGCATCATTTAAAATGGAGCAGTGTTTTTGTTTTCTATTTCATTGCACTTTTGCTGTTCTCAAATGAAGTAATACCACTTAATGACATTTATAGAGATTAGTTGCTGTTTCTAATGTATAATGTTGCTTAGCTGACAAAAAACCAGAGAAAATAATGTAGAAATTCCACTAAATAATTAATGCGTAATTGTTATTTTTAAAAATGTGTAGTCTATTCTTTTACTAAAATTTCCTCACCTTGATTCAAGTTCATTGGTTCAGAAACAGTTGTGTCAGTTTTTATTCCTGAACTGCAAAGTGTGGTTTCCCCTATGTATAGGTGTGCAAATAATATCTGAGTTCTCTCTGCCCCAGCTGTTTTAAATTCTGTTGTTACAGCTGTCCATAAGCAAGGTGTGTGTTAAATTAGGCTGTGCTCTGAAGTACACCCCTCCACACTTGGCTTGTCACTCAGTATTGTTTTTCAGGGTAAATGGTAACTGCATATGGCTTTCTATAAAAATTCCTTTTAGTTTGTTTATGCTTCTTCTGTCTAATAATTAGGTAGTTGAGAACTGATTGTTATTTTTTTAAAACAGCATTACTTTTTGAAGTTTTCTTAAAAGGACCTAGTTTGGACTAGTTTTCTGCACTGTCTTTTCTGTCTCTATCTACTAATGTATTTTGTGACCCAGTTACTTGATACAAAAATGCAACTTCGTAGAGCAGCCTTTTTGTTAGAAGATGTAGTTCAAGAAGAATTGAGTGCTTCCTATTTATTTTTCAAGGATATCCATACTATCTATTTGAAAGTGCCTTATGCTCATACTCCAAATTTTCTCCTGAAAGTCATTCAGCTTTCTTTATTGGCAAAAAAAGGACTAATATTAACAATTTTCATTTACTGAGTTAGGTCCAAGTTTAATACCTAGAATAGTACGGTTGAAAAGCTTCCTGTAGGCTTGGTGGAAAAAAAAAAGAAAGCTAAACCCCGTTCATTAATACAGGAGGATTTCTTTCTGTGTTAAAATCAAACATGAACTTAATTCAAAAATACAATCTTACTCTAAGTATAGTTTGACAAATTTTTTCTCTTAAAGTCTTTGTGGTAGTGTTTGTGCTATGACTGCACACAAACATTTAAATCTGCCTCGTGGCCCATGAAACAGTGAAATGAGTAGTAATAGGTTTCAGGTATAGAAATAAAATACTGCCACCCCCTCCAAAATGAGTACTTTATCTACATCAGATGTAAATTATGCCCTGCCATCTTTTTATCGCTTAATAAGGTTTGGTTTTCAGCTCTTCATGCCTTTTGTCTGAACTGAGTTTTTATGATCAGGTGCAAAGCTAATTGGCTGACAGTGATTTATTCATTAGAAAACATGTGGAAAATTTCCTTTGTTAAGTAAAGTTCTCCTGTGAAAGGAATCCAGATAAGTTGCATTCCTTTCCATCAGTTGCTGAAGTAATCTTAAAATTTGGAGTAGCTAATATCTCTGTAGCCTGGATCCTGCAGAAGCGTAGGATGCAAAAAGTAAAGATTAACAGATGCCTAGAAATGAGTGACATTTGTAATAATGGTGTTAATTAGTTGTGGCAAGTTTTCATTTAATCCTTACAGTGTCTTCACGTGGTACAGATTCCTCCTAAGGAATTTGATATAAGCACATCAGAAATACTGATAGCTGTATGCTGAGGTCATCCGTGACTTTATGAAACCAAGGTTCTCCATAATGTGAGAGCTTTCTGATATCTGCATGACAATGTTAGGATGTTGCACAATCAGTTACCTGAACTTCCAGTTATATTGCAGAATTCACATGAATCCAGCTGATGGCTCCTCTAATTGAATTTTTCCATGTAACACTCTGAGAGCAGTGATGGGGGAATTACAAAAATGCACCCAGTTCATGTACTGTATTATTTCTGCATGAATTAAGTGGTATACACAAAAGCCAGTGTCAATTCAGAGCGTTCCAAATCCCTGACTCTCTAATGTTTTACCAGAGAACACTAAACTTTTTTTAAAAGTTTCATTAAGTAAAATTTGTATTTAAAAAGATAACTTACACCTGTGGTGTAATTGGCTGCATTCCACTATAGTGCTTTGTTCTGCACAATGTATATGGTAATGGAGGTCAGAGCTGTTCCTGTTTCCTCCTTCAATTTGTGCATACTCTGTGTGGTGAAAAATTTGTGTTGACTTATGGGGTTCTGAAAAAGGAACAAACTTGTGCTAAATTGATGAATTCTAACCTGTAAGAGCACGTTCATGTTTATGATCTGTATTATTTAGACATCATGTGTGTGAATAGCACACTGTATCTCCCTGTCATAGCATACATGTTTTGGTTTAAAAAGAAAGGAATCTGTATTGAAAATAAGAGATAAATTTTAATATATTTGCAGATTGACATGTAATAAATACGGTATCTCAGATAATGATAGAAATCGCATTGTGCTCTTAGAATAGTATTTGTAGTTTTTATTAATTTTTTGTTGTTTGTGCTCATCTCTGAATTTTACCAGTGAAATGAAGGGCACTCTCCCACTGGCAGATTTAATCCACTAAATGATAGGTTTGCTTTGAATTATATTTTGAAGATTATGAGCTGAAAACACTACCTAGTTATAATGGGAAACTCCAAATACAAGATGAGCCTGTCACTGATATGCTACTTCAGACATGCAATGAGAAAAAATAACTGATAATACAAGAAATTTTATTTTGTCAATTTTTATTTTGTTTTTTTATGAGTGTGTCTGACAATTGGCATCAAATTATTTCCTATCTAGAATCCAAGTCCCTGGGACAGTTGCAAGGGACTGTGCTTTTATCAGTCAAGCAAGTGGTGGACAACTGTGAGAGAAAGAGATTAAACCCTTTTGTGCTAGTTCAAAATATGACATAGCTGGACTTGGCTTTTCCTCTCCTTAAAGAACTGAGACCATTTCCAAGAATATTCTGAGTTATATAGCAGCTTGCAGGAAATAGAAGTATCAAAAGAAAAGGAAGAACAAAAGTCTGGTGGTCATAGTGCTTGTGTTTTGAAATTTGAAGGGAGTGCTCTCTGGGTTAGGCTTAATCCTGCTCTTAATGCAGCTGTACTGGGTGTCAGTAGGTGAGTGAAGATGGTTAGTGCATTATATGCTCATAAGAGTAATATTAAATGTACATTTTGTTGTTTTTACAAACTAAAATATACAAAGAAAACATACAATGTGTTTTTACAGTGTTTCAGTTATATCTCCTTTATTTTTGCTTAGCATAAAATGTAAATAGCTTTCTTGTGTGAATGACCTAGAAGGAAGCTCACTGCTAAAATAATCAAATGAATCTTTTGTTACTGTTCAGGTGGACCCCGAGGTTTTTTCTGCACTACCTGCTGAGTTGCAAGCAGAGCTGAAAGATGCATATGATCAAAGGCAGAAGCAATCAGAGCAGCAGCCTGCTAACACTTTAGGTAAGAATATGTAGTTGTGCAGTAGTCTTCTGGTATAGAAGTTGTTTGCTATCCAAACAGCTATGCAACCCTAAGTAACAAACTGGAAAATGTAACCAAAGCTTCTCTGAAGATGCTGTGTTCAGTTGAAGTTCTGTATTTATTTGTGACAGACTGTCAGTTACAACCAGCTGTGGTTTCAGTTTGCAAACAGGTGCCCAGCTTTACTCAAATGGGTAATTAATTCAATTCATGGGGACTGTGTCACTAAACTTGCCCACATCCATATGTTTGCCAAATGGAATCCAAACTTGATGTGTCTTGTTATCGACGATGGAGAGAGAGACGGGGAGACTGAGTGGTCATCAGAATCCGATTTTATTGGGAACTTACAAGACTTACATACTGTTTCAGGAGACTAACAATGTTTATTACAAAGATTAGGTCAACAATCAAATACACAAACCTATGCATATTACAACATTCCTTAGCTTGCAGAGCCAAATGGAATTTCCTTTTCCCGGAAAACTGTCTTCTTGCAATCTTGGTTTTAATCTCAGGGTCCCGTTGCATATGCCAAGGCATTTCGCTTATCAATCCTTTTATGCTAATAAGGTCTGAAGCACTCTCTGTCTTGTGTATTCCCACATCTTGTGATTTAAAGTAATGCACTTTCTTAAGTTAGTTAAACTCTGTTCAGGGAGCATTCTCATGCTTCCCTGAATCCCATAGCACTGGCAAGGCTTTGAGGCAGCTAGAGAAAGATTTACTGCATCTCACTGAATGTCTGATAGTCTCTGAGCTGATCATCCAGGTCTCCTTTTTGTAATCAGTAGAAAGAAAAAAGACTTTCCCTATGAACATGCTTTGTCATAAAATTAGGTTGTAAATGTTAATGGCTTGATTGCCAGTCAAACACTGCATTGTAATTATAATCACACCCTGATTTCATAGCCAGTGGACTAATGCAGATATGTTAGAATGATGGAATGAGAGAGAGAGTTCCTTCATAAACTGTGATAAAAGCATTGTGGGGGCTTTCCACTGCTGGCTTTGCTGATAACACTGGTGGGACAGTGCTCTGACTGAGGTGAGGCAATTTGTCCAGTAGATTCAGATTTCACCAACTGCTTAATGTGAGCTTTCAAGTACTGAAATGCTCACATTAAAAAGCTTATGAATAGCTCAGTGTCCTCTGCATACACTGAAAGTCTGACAGTGCTTTTCAAATACTTAAAAACTTGCCAGGATCTGGAATGGTGTGTGTGTTAAAGTTGCTTTATCTAGGCTGTGTTTTCTCAAGTGATCATTAGTTTTTGTGGGAGATACAGAGTCCTCCTTTCAATGGAAAAGTGTTAAATTTTAAATGTTATCAACCACTGACTATTCCTGTGTTTTTCAGTGTCAAAAAATCCTTTCCTACATCTGAAGCATACAACTGTGAAAAATAAGAAAAAAATACGGAAAAAAAATCCAGTCAGTCCTGTGAAAAAGATTCAGAGTCCTTTGAAGAACAAACTTACTGGTAGTCCTGCAAAAAACATGCCAGCTACATCTGGAAGCCCACAGAAGCTAATAGATGGCTTCTTGAAACAAGAAGGAACAGCTGCTCAGGTACTTTTAACACGAACAGCTTTTGGTAAAGCTGTGTCTGCTTCTTTAGACTGAGTTCATGTTGCTATTTTTCTTAACTGGATTCTTCACTGACACTTATCTGCCCATATTGGTCAGACTGAGCATTGTCCACTTCTGTGTTTGGAACAGGCAGAAGCAGTTCCATCAACTTCGGATCCTTCAGGCCCATCAGCGGTGCAGACGGAGCAGCAGCCGGGCTCCTTCAGGCCGCAAGCCCCAAACCTCGCTGGAGCTGTGGAATTCAGCGATGTGAAGACGCTGCTGAAAGAGTGGATCACAACTATCTCAGGTGAGGGATCTCATACTGGGGTGGTCCTGCAATGCATCACAAAGAAAACTGCTCTGAGTAGGCTTTTTGTACTTCCTCTTTCCTTTATTCTTCCTTTTGCTGCTTATTTTTCACAGTACTTTTGAAGTCTTACTGCCTTGGCAGTCTTGGAAGAACTTGATTCTTTCTACCAGTTGTCACTCTGTGGCTTTGCCAGCTCCTGTGTTTTGCTTAACATCATGAAAATTAACATGCTCCTTCTTAAAGCCGTGTGTCTGGCCACTGTCCTGTGCCTTGATGTTACTTGTGTCTGAGGTCTACTGTATTTTTCCAACATATTGCAACAACTAAGATGAAAGCTCTTGAAAGGGAATTCAGTTTTTTCTATGAAGATCTCACTTAGAGGCAAAGGCGTGCAGGGTTTGGATTTTTGTCAAAATAAATGCTGGAAAGAACCCTAGATAAAAAAAATTGTGCAACTGTGACACTCTTGCAAACTGTGATTTGAATTAGGTCAAACAAATAGCAACTCCTTAAAACCTTGGGAAATCTGACCTTCCTGCCTGGGACATTATTATTCTCCGAAGAGTTTCAAAACAGCCATTGCCTTCTGAATCCCAGTCTCTTTTCCCTTTGGTTACTGCTAGCTTTGCTGTCAGTTGTTCTTACTGAAAAAAAAGAAGAGGTCTACAAGACAGGTATTTCAGGACCCTGCAGTCCTGTTTTGTGCACAGCTTCTGATGTCAGGAAGATGTGTGAGGATATAGAAATTGTCAGGTTGGCTCCTGATAGGCTGACACTGCAGAATTTCTTTCTATTGTATTCCCATTATTATGTGATTGTATTTTAAGTATACGTAGAGAAAAGATCTCATTTTTACATTTTTTTTTATTACAGATCCTATGGAAGAAGACATTCTACAGGTTGTGAAATACTGTACTGATCTAATAGAAGAAAAAGACTTGGAAAAGTTAGATCTGGTTGTTAAGTACATGAAAAGGTAACCTAATTGCCACTATTTGTGAACTTTAGACGATTTTCATTAGAATTTATACACTAGATGCTGCATTGTGAGCCCATTAATCCATTAGACATTCCACTGATGGGTGTTTTTAAGCTTAAAAACTGGGGTTGAGGGAAGGAGTTACAGTGTTAAAATAGGTAATTTGTGAAAAATTAAGAGTAATATTTAGTAGTATTTCATAGAATCACAGAATGGTTTGCCCTAAAGATCACCCAGGCCCAACTCCCCTGCCATGGACAGTAACACCTTCCACTAGAGCAGGTTGCTCAGAGCTCCATCCACCCTGGCCTTGAACACTTCCAGGGATGGGGAATCCACAGCTTCTCTGGGCAACAATTTCTAGGCAAAAATTGTAGTTTTCATCAGCATTGTCCCTTTTTTTCATCCTGTTTTTGTTCATTTTTTCATGGCATCTTAGACCTGCTTTCATTCTCTTGCTGTATACAGATTCTGTCTCACCTCCAGCCTTTAAATCCCTTCCTGTTATGTTGTTACTGTGCTCCTATTACTCTTCCCATGAGTTTGAGTTTTTAATCCATTTATGACTTGCTTACTAACTAAAGCTTAACTGTGGGACTCAGCTTTCTAGGTTTTAGATCCATAAAATATGTTTCCCAAAATGAACCAACACCAAAAGACTACAGAAGTGTAGAAAGTTCACTGGGCTTCTGTATTATGGGATATCTTTAGGCCTTAGAAAATGCAAAATACACAACGCAATGAACTGTTTTATGAAATCTGTGTAGTAAATTCTTTCTAAAACTCTTCAGAATTGTCAGAATATGCCATTCCTGATCCCTGTGTGTTGGATCTGCACTGATGGCAGTGTGTCTCTCGAAAGGGTTCACACTTACCCATGTGATACTGATGTTACACCCTCCAAAGCTCTGAGTGTAGGAACCCTCTGCTCTCCTGCACTACAGGGATATAGAAGGGAGACTGAGAGTGCAGAGCTTTGTTTTCCTTGGGCAGTTCCTTCATTCTCTTCTTGTAGCTGCTGATCATAAGAATAACTCACATCATAGGGGGAGCTCGTAGTTCTCTGTAGATTTTGTTTTTAGCAATAAATATAAAAAGTAAAAAATGAATATATATAAAAAATAATATAGTGCCCCAGACCCTATTATTTAAATGTGTCAATTGCACTTGGCATTTGTTGGAAATAGAGAAGTAGCATCTCTGTCTTGGGATGAGGAAGTAAAGATCAGGATTCAGAAGCTTGCCATTTCTGGTCTTCAGTGTGCAGTTGGTGGAAGGTCACCCCCACTTAATTCACAGGCTCACACCACTGCCAGCATTCACAAGCTGCTGTGACACTGCTCACACCAGGAATTCCTGCCATTAAGTAAGGCTTGGTGTGTTTAAGTAGAGAGGGAGGGCTTTACCAGGACTCAATCAAAATTCCATTTGTAGGGAACTGTTGTGATCTTGTTTTCCAGTGTGAAGACCAAAAGTGGTTGTAAAAAGGACTGGTTCTGTAATGTTAATTTTCAGCCTCTTCTTTCTTCTCCCTTTCAGGTTAATGCAGTCATCTGTGGAATCAGTTTGGAATATGGCATTTGACTTCATTCTTGACAATGTTCAGGTAGTTTTACAACAAACTTACGGAAGCACATTGAAAGTTATCTGAACTTGTAGTAAAGAGCTTGATGAGAGCCTGGAGCTCTCTGCTAGCTGTGCCATAAGTGCTTGTGAGGTATTTGCAAAGTGCATGATAGTAATGCCCTGAGTTTTTATAATTTCAAATTTCTTTTTAAACAACAAAGTGTTTTGTACATTTCTTTTCAGAAAGTGCCAAATTTGTCAGTATTGCATGTAAATAATTGTGTTAAAATTCTTTTATTGTAGTATAGAATCTATTTACAAAATGTTTGTTTATAAAGTTTTATGGATTTTTACAGTGAAGTGTTTACAGTTGTTTAATAAAGAACTGTATGTATATTTTTGTACTGATTCTATTTTGTGATGCTTCAGTTTGAATATAGTGAACCCCTTTTACTAAGGCTGCAGCTTTGATTCATTTCACAGTTTTACATGGTGGCACTGCCTCAACACACGGAGGAAGCTGCTGTACAGGCACCTGGCCACTTTTTATTTCTTCTCCACTAACTTTGTTACAGATTTTAAGCTGAGGGAAGAATATAAGTTCATTTTCAGTTTCATCCTTCAAAGATTCAAGCCAGGGTGGCCCAGTCACTCCTGAAGCACACGGGATGTCAGCTGAAGCCTGGGTGCTGTCTGACCTTGGGTGTCCCGTCACCTCTCACGTGCTTCTGGAGGAAGGCAAGTCACCCCAAAGTAGCACCATAAAGGAGGGAGGAGTAGCCAACACAGAGTACTGGTCAAGCCTGCATCCATCCTCTGCATTGCTCCTACTCAAGATAGAGCCACGTGTAAAACACCACCACTCTCCCCAGCCTGTGGCACGCACTTCCTTCGTGCAGCATAACAAAATAGGCTGTAGGGAGTAGCCAAGACAAAATTAATCATCCCATCGCCGTGTCCCTGCTTAGGGGCTGTGCTTGCATCCCTGCAGTGATGTTTCGGGCCAGTCTGCTTTTTCCAGGTATGCACCAGCCTCACACAGCTGTACTTGGGCCAGTAGGTGGAACAAGGCTGTTCAGGGACCTGGAGAGAATGAAGAACACTTGACAAAAACAAAGTTGGAAAGAAAAATCTCTTCTGAAGAAATTACGGGGGGAGGTGAGAAGTATCCCACATAATGCTGGGCATAGAAGGGAGAGCAGGAATGCAGGCTGGAGCTTACCCTGGAGCAGTATTTGCACCACTGGCTTACATGGAAGCACCTTGCCTAGCACAGGGCAGGAGCTGCTGCACCTGCCAGTACGGCTGGGGCAGAGAAAGCGGTGTGGTCACATCCCCGTCTGCAGCACAGCTTAGAGCAGTGGCAGCAGGGTCTTAGCTTTAGGTTGTGACCTTGGCTTCCTCCTACCAGACACTGGGAGAGGTACCAGCCTCTACAGCCAGGTGATGGATGCGGGAAGGGCAGGAGATGTCATTTCCCTTGACTTCAGTAAGGCTTTTTGTTAAATCTCTTGTACCATCCTCAGGGACAAGCTGATGAAGTGCAGGCTGGAAAGAAGTTTACTGAAAACTATGGGCAAGCAGGCCCTGGGCATGGTGGTCAGCGGTACAAAGTCCTGTTAGAGGCCAGGCCCAAATGGTACCCAGAGGCAGAACCAGGTGCAGTCCTGTTCATCCCCTTTGTAAAGGAGCTGGGCGATGGGGCGGTGCAGCCTCAGCACGTTTCTGATGACACAGTGGGCTGAGGGGGTGGGGGTGCTGCTTCCAAGGGCCCAGCAGGTGCTGGGAACCTCGTGAAGCTCAGCACAAAGCGGTGCCAGGTTCTGCTCCCAGGGAGGGGCCAGCTCTGCAGTAAGACCTGGGGGTTGCTTGGCACAGCACAGGCAGCTGCCAGGCTGCACAAGGAACATCCCCAGGAGTCAAGGCAGGAGCTCGTGGAGAGGCACCTGCAGTGCTGAGCCCAGTGCTGGGCCCTTGGTACAGAGGCACAGAGCAACTCTCCAACACCGGCCCCAGTGGTGCCGAAGGGAGTGGAGCTTCTCCCACAACACAAGGAAGGCTGAGACAGCAGGGACCTTGAGAGTGGGGGAGTCTGATCCATGTGAGTGAACAGCTGATGGTGCTCATTCGCTTGCATGCAGCCATCGATAGGTGCCTGGGGAGAGCTGGACAGTGTTGGAATCAAGATCTCGTACGTTTCCATGCGTTTCTAGTTTGGGTCTTTTGGAGCCCCTTCAGTTCCTGCTTTGGAAACTGCCTTTTTCTCATCTCCTTGGTTTAGAAAAACTAGTGCATGAACTGCTCCCATCAAGGCAGGTATTGCTGAAACTCAAGCAGGTATTTTACCAGTCAGGTTTCAGCCCTGGTTTTGGAACTGGTACTCAGACAGATGTAAAATTGGCATCTTCAAAAGGACTCAGCCTTAATTAACTGTCAGGCTATTTTAAGTTCCACAACAGGAGCCTGCCAAAGGAGCAGATCTGTTTCCCAGCATTTTTACCTACAGGAAGAACACCTTTATGCATTTTAGGAAACAAAGAAGAATACGTTGACCACATTCTTTGACATCTGTGTTCTTAAGAACTTTTTATTAGTGTAGTTTTCATGATTGCATAGTTTGCAAAAGAAAATTTTAACAATTAAATGCAGTCTCCTCCCTCTGATCATTCTGTTCACCCACTGATGGGAAGTTGCACCACACACCAACCATAGTGAAAAGGTCCTTTTCAATGGCAAGTTTGAAGTCTAACAAAAAAAAATCCAGAAAGTTAAATTCCATTTGCAAAGGAGGTGAGTTATTAAATGTTCCTTTGTAATGGAGTCCATATAGTCTCAATCATAACATTCAGATTTTTCCAACCAAAAAAAAAAATCCAAGTGACAGAAGAAATCTGATCAAACTGCGTGTTGGATGTTAAACTCTTGTAAGTATCTTAATGCTAAAAAATTCAGCTGCATAAAAGATCCTCGATTTTGTTTCAGCTTGTGCTTTTGAAGAGTGTTTGTTTTGCTCCCGTCAACATGAGCTGTGAGTTACCCAGAGACAGCCTCACAGTAAGAACACATCAAGCTGTCATCCCAGGCAGGGAGGCAGAGGGGAAGAGGGGGTAGGAAAATGCAGGGATTACAGACTGACTCCTGGTGATCACAAACATCCACACTGGAGCTGGTTCAGTCCCACGCTGTCAGGTGACTCCACAGCTGTGATGTAGCATCTGAAGTCACAGCTCCCGGGCTGGCAGGTGTTTGCAGGTGCTCACACCCCTGAGCAGCAGCTGGAGGAGAGGTGCCAGCTCTGACCTCCTCCAGGAGTTGTGCAGTGCTAAACACCTGGCCAGCCCCTCCCGTGCCTCGGGAACGCTGGCTGACATCACCACCTTGAGCACACAGGAAGTGCATTCGGAGGAGGAAACGCCTTTGCTGGAACAGCCTCCACCCTTTTGCCAAGCAGAGGGAGGCAGGAGGGCTCCTGCCTGGCCTTTCCACGTTTGCCACAGCCCATGAAGTAAAATTCTGATTACTGAAGCAAACTGTAAAACAAATGGGCTGCTATGTCCATCTCCTTTATTTGTGGCTCTGCATTATAATGATTACAGGTTGACTTCCATGAACTGTACAAGCAGTAAAAGGTGGGCAGCTATGCTTTACAACATTGTTTCACACAAAGCAAATACAGAGATACCCAATTGCCTAATTTTCTATTTAAAAAAAGCTCTATAGGCACAAAGCAGAAGAATGTTGGAAAAGAAAGTCAAAGAAAGAGGTATGCATAAATAAAGAAGTATTTCTTACATCAAAAATGTCCCGAGAATCACAAAGTCTGCAGAAGCTTGGTTAATCAAATACTGCAGTACTGCTCTCATCAGTATAAAAGTGAAAGAGCTTTAGTTCTGTAATAAAAATTCAATTTATTTTATTTTTGAGAGAAGGAGGGAAAAAGGGTAGAAGGAAGGTGTAAGAGAGGGAAGGGCAAACTTTAAAACAGCAGCCAGTATTAGGAAGGGTAGTAGGAGAGGTGAACAGGCACATTGGAACCATGGGAACATGTAAATTGACCACTGTCAAACCAGTGTAAATTTCTTGGTTTCTCATGGAAAACATTTTATCCACATATTTTCCTCCCAAACATATATCCAACACTGTCTTCAATACAGGACTTTGTTGGTAACTTTTTTAGTAACAGGAAGAGTGCATTTATTCCTGCCTCCCCATTGCTGTAAAAGTTATCTAGATGATTTCAAACACTTTCTTCAGTTCTACTATAAGCTGCCAGTCAGACTTCTGCATCTCATCCCTGAACCAGTCCTTCAGAGCATCGATGGACTGACGGCTGATCTGTAACATACGAGACAAACCCGTCAGAAACACACAGGAATGAACGGCAGCTTTCAGCACATTGCAAACAGTTGTTCTGAATGAAGGGCAGTCTGCACACCAGGTAAACTCATTCTAAGCCCCTGTTTGCTACTGATCAGCTGAATGACCCATCCTATTTGTTTCCCTTCATTTCTCCTCATGTCATGTCCCTTATCTGGTCTAGAGGGGCTGCAGCTGGACAGACCATCCCACACCTTATGCAGTAAGGCAAGAACTGGAGAGGTCTCCTGCTTCCACCAGGGCCTACAGGACCAGCAACCCCACCCCGTCCCCATCCCAGGCCCTACTCGCCCTTTATTTGTGGGCACATGTCCTATGACAGGGTGACTAAAGCAGTTGGGAAGGTGGAGAGCTGTGGCTTTACTTCCTACAGCAAAAGATGGAGCAAAGGATCATCTCCTCATTCAAGCCCAGTGCCCCCACAGGCAGAGCCACTGGAGGATTGCTATTTATTGTGCAATTTCAAGCAGAGGCAGTGGTGCCCTGGCGGACTGCTGAGCTCTGTGTACAAACAGCTGGCAAATAGTGAGTGTGGCATTTTGCCCTCTCGGGTGCTCTGAGCTGCAAGGTCTTCACAGCCACAGCACCTCCTTCCTTTGGGCCTCTGCAGGGGCACCACTACAGACCTCAAACTACGACTCCAGAGACCTCGGCTGCACAATGCCACAGACACACACCCTCCCAAGTGAATGTCAGGCTGTGACAGAAGACTCCTCCCCTGTTTTTGAGGCTTCATGCTTGCTTTCCACTTCAAGCAAGCTGCCACTCGGTCCTAAGCCCTCTCCACAAATGCAGATTGCTCTTACCTTGCTGACGAGGATATCTGTTGCTTCAAAATGTCGTCCATACATTTTAGGTGATTCCCCAGGAATAGGTTCTATTTTAACACAAACTTCTTGCCCTTTCTTTGCAACATCCACTGGTTTGTGGTTTATTTCAATACTGGTAACTATTCCAATTTCAACAAACTGTAATACAATGAAGCAGCTGTAACACATCCACCAAACCTCTGTGCACGCACCCTTCTCTAAACTCCTGTTTGTAGGCACAGACTTGCTGCAGAAGTGCGGAGCCGCTGCCTCAGCACAGCAAGTGCTCCATCCTGATATGGGCAGGGACACCAACCTCCCCCAGCTCATCTGGGATATCAATTGCTTATCCCTTAAAATGTCAAGAGTTGGTTCTCCCCCTTTTTTAGCTACCAGGTATGACAGTTTGCCCATTACTCAATACCACAGCACAGAACTGGCAGGTGCCCTCCAGCCACACTTCCTTGTGCTCTGCTCCAGGGCTCAACTCTTCTGGCAGAGAGCAGTGAGATATTTGAGCACCAGAAGAAAGACTTCATCTGGAAGTCTGACCCTCATCTCCTACCAGCAATCTGTGCACTGAGGAAAAGCATGCAAGCACGCTGTGGTGCATCATCCCAGGAGCTACCAGCTGGATCAAACATGCAGCGGGAAGAGGCCCTTACTTACGTTTTTGCTAGGTACACACATGGGGGTCCCCTGCTTCACCTGGCCGGCCTCCACCACAACACCCATCACTATTGGGTCACGAGAGTTGAAAATGAACTGAGGAAGTATTTTCAATTTGCATGGAAACACTGCTATATGCCTGGAAGGTGACAAGAAAAGGCACTTTGAAAGATACACTGGAACCGTGGATTTTTAACAGTGTAACATTTACGGTGTTGCCTTCTCCCACACTTCCTGGCCATTCATTCTAGGAGTGTTACTTGGAGAAAAATCAAGCAGAAAAAAACCTCTTTTCCAATCTTGCTAATTCTAGTCCATACCTGTTCTTCAAGAGCTACAGGGAGTAATAATCATGCATGCCTGGCATGGATTTTAATTTGACAGGCTTGAGCGCTCAACTTAGACCAAGACCAAAGGAGTAGTAATTTTACAGTGTAATTACAGCCTCACAAGAACACAGGAACAGAAATATTGCTGCCTGAACTCCAGAATTTCAAGGGTTTTTTTGCCAAGTGAACAAATACATTTAAAAGCTGAGCTAAACAAACTCAAGTTGGGATCAATATGAAACTAAATACATTTTCATTTATTTTGACTGTCCTTACTCTACTGAAGACCACCCAATGACACATGATTCCAAAAATTAATTTTGGGTCCCTATAAATCCTTAAATCATTACATATTCATGTTACTGCAGTCGGAATTAAGCCCTGTACACTGGAATTACGTGAATATGAAACAATAGAATCCAAATCCTTTTAGTTTTGTTTTTTTAACTGTGCAAGACTAACCCATCTGCCACAGTCTAGGAAGAGAAGCCAAGTATAGAAAGCAAACCTTTATAAAAACACTCCATATTACACAACAGTTCTAGCTGAATCTTGCATCTGCTGCACAGCTTTCACAGCTCTCAACCTACTAGGCCTAATCCAGATCTAAACAATTAGACTGGAGCACTAAATTCTTGAAAACTATCAATTTATTGTCCTACCATCTTCCTCCTCTCCTCCCTTCCATCAGAACTACATGCTAAGCAATAAGGAAACAAGTAGTTAAATACAACTTCATTTATCCTAAAATAAGAGAGACTTATTTGGAACACATCCAGAATACGATTCCTCATACTTACTTGAATTCCTCTTGTTTCTGTTTTTTGTAATCTTGTCTATATTTTGTGAAGGCATCAAATAAGTGATAGATTATTTCAGCACTAAAAATCCGAACTCCTAAGCTATCAGCCATCTCCTGTGCGTCCCGTTCAATCCTCACGTCGAATGCCAGAATGACGGCGTACCTGTAGGGAACAGCGAGCCCCAGAGTTCAGCAGGCACACCCCAAACTCAGAGCTACGGCCTGCCCGCGACAGCACTGCACAGTTATCAGCACAGGAAAGCAAAGGTACTTACTGTGGGTCATGCTCCAGCATAACTGAGGCCTTCATAACATCTTTTTTATGGACAGGACCTATATTAATTCCTGAATACTGTTGAAGAAAGCCACAAAAATCAAGTCACTAATCTCTGAGTCAAAAGGAAACATTTACTTACTAAACACAGAATCAATGGCATCAGATGAAGTACAGTAGTACTTACTGGCACTTCTGATGTTTTAAGAAATTCAAGTAATGCCTCTAAAGAGCCTAAAGTAGAAGCCTGGACATAAACACCTTTCTCTTCTAATTTGATTGCATTGAGTGTTTGCTTCAGTTCATGTATTAATTCATCCTTTAGAGAAAAAAAAAAAAACACAGGAAAGAAAAAAGAAAGTTTTAGTTCTCTTGCTATTTATGCCTCAGGGTACAAAATCTTCCTGTTCATGAGCTGCTGAAAACATGCGACAGCCACGGTGATAGGTCCCAAGTGACAGAGCTGCAGTGTAAATCATGCACAGCCTGTGAGACACTGACTGTTCCTGGCATTAGGAAAGCCGGAGCTGAACTAGACCTGAGGATTTTGCAGGAAGACGATCATATAAAACTGAGCAGATGCCCACCTTCAGAGCTGGTAACATTTCTCTGCAGACTACACATCACTTCCCCAGCACTGCAAGCTTCTGCTGGCAAGGCTGAGCAAGCACATGGCCCGCATTGTGTGGCAATGCCTTTGGCTGCCTGAGGAACAATGACAAAAGCTGACACCTAAAACCACGAGCTGGAAAGGATCCTGAACACTCTTTAGGCTTGGGTACAAAACAGGATGGCAACAGCAGCAAAGCCAATTTGTTGCTTTTTGAGAAGTCAAAAAACCACATTTTTCAGACCCTATGCCTTCTAACCTCAAACACTTAAGTCTCTTCCTCTGGCAGATGAATGGGTTTTGCCATTGACTTTTAGCCACCGTGTATCTACTACCAGTAGTACTCTTTAAGTAAATACTCGTACGGACCCAGCAACAAGGTCTGTGTTTGGACATCCCAACAGTCCTTCAAAGGCACAAATAAGTAGACAGAAGACTAAAGGAAGACTATGATTAAAAGTAAATTAGCAACGTGTGAGTTTCCTTTCTAAACTAACTTCCTGCCTTTGGAGAACACAGAGCACCTTTGGGTTTAGGACAGCTACATCCTTTCTTCTACCATTTTTAACGTGTAAGTCACAAAAGAAATTTATTGCAAAAGTCTTACATTAGCTTTGCAATCAGGAGAGTTTGCAGAACTCCACTAGTAGATATGTACCTAATATAATTTGATTAGAATATATCCATAAATCACTACAAATAGAAAATCAATAATTAACAGAGTCAAACTATGCCATGATACTTGTTTTCAAACCTTATTCTAGCAGCAGAGACACCCCAGCAAAATATCAGGGAAAAAAACTAACGCTCAAGATACTAAAAACATCACACCACAAAGCTTCACATGGGCACAAGGCTAAAACATGTTACCGGAACAGTTTTTAAAACAACCAAAAACCTAGTTATTTGCAAACTGAGCTCTCAATGTTTGAGTTTCATCACCAGAGAGCTCAAGTTACCCTCAGTGTGTTGTACTTCAACATCAGCCACCTCACCTTGAGGACTGGGACTTCATCCTCTTTATGAGCTACAAGCAACGGCAAACCCGCCAAGGTTTTTTCCAAATCTTTCCCAAGAATCTTCACGCCTTGAGCAGCAACAACCTCTTTGTGCTTTTCATACTGGTTCTGCAAAAGAGAATATACACACTAGCAAAGAGTTTTGTGCTGGTGTACAGCAACACAACGCAGTGCTGAGCAGCTGAAGAACACAGCGGGGAGCAGTGAAGTGCAGCAGCTCCCAACTTTCCTCATGATTGTCTCTGCTTTGCATTTGCACATTTCAGTCCTCCTGCTCCTCTCCCTTCAGATACCCCCTGCCAAGGTGGGCAGGGCACGGGGAAATCTTTTAAAAGCAGAGAAGGGGGCCAAAAAGGAACATATACTAGAAAAAAGCAAGCAAGAATAGGCAGCTACTCACTAATAAAACCCCACAAATTCAGCCCCATAGGCAAGTGATGGGAAGATGGCAACAGCTTAACAAAAACACTAAAGCTTAGCTGACACACAGCCCAAGCCTCTCTGCAGGAAGGGCTGTCTCACTGTCCCAGTGGAGGCCATCCAGCCTTCTTATGTGCATAATTCCATGTTCCATTTCCCAGGTTCTCTCCCCATCCAGGGGAACCCCAAAGATCTCACACTCAGGGCAGGGCTCTAAGACATAACAAAACCCGTTATATCTCAAGATCTTTAAATTGATGTTGGAAGGTTTTTCGGTTTGTTTCTTAATTTCTTTTATTTAGATGTCCCATCCTTTTCTTAAAACTGCAAGGCAGCTTCCTTCCTCAATAAGCACTTTGTTCCCACAAACCTCTGTCCTTTAGCTCTCCACCCCAAAAATTTGGGTCTTATTCAAGGATGACAATTCCACATGAACAAGCTGAATCAAAATGCATCCTCACTGCCTGCCTCAAAGAAGCCCAACAGCTACCCTAGATTTACTTCCCCAGCTCAGGGTTTCCAAACCTGAAAGGCCTATCCTATTACATTCACCTAGGTTATCTATATGGTTTTCTTTGCCTTAAAACAAGTCTGTGCAGACATTTATTCCTTCCCTTTTAAACAGGAAACATCAAAGCAGCTCTTTTCATCATCTTTGAAGTGCATGCATTAATCTTAATATACGTATTAATTTATTTACAGCCTTTTGATTCTGTGTCTCCTCCTCATTCCACGGAAAGCCATGCAGGAAGGATCTCAAATTCAGGGCCTCTCCTCAGGCTAATAAGACTAGGGCAGCAGAACCTACAACAATTCTTGAAAATGCCAAGAGGTTGCAGATTCTGCAGAAGTCCTGGTCACTGCCACTCACCAACCAGAGCTAGAAACTCATGTGTTCACTTTTCTCAAATGTAAGTGATTTCCGTTAGCAAAAAACCACTTCTACTAATACTATGACTTTAACTCAGCAGTCCCTGTACCAGTACAGTCTAGTTTCCATTAAAGATGAGAATCTCCCTCTCACATGTAGCCACATACTTGAATCCCTTATTAAAGCATACACACCCTAATCCTCACTGCAAGGTAATTCCTTGATCATTCTCTTTGCCACTGCTGTGACAACACGCACCCCCAACAGGAACATACAAGTACATTTTCACAAAAGACACCAGATGTCTCCTGCATTGCCCTTGAAGCCCCCTTCAGATACCATTAATATAACCTCATTCTACTACATTCTCTTTTTATAAAGCTTGATTTATTTTTTTCCTGGTTCTAAATGTCAGTACAGTAGCCAGCTGCCATACCTTAACTCGTAGTTCCTTCATAGGAGGAGGCAGCAGCAGACCTCTAATCTGAGTCACGATAGGACCTTCTACCCCAGGAACAATAATGGTGTCTCCTTCTCTCAGACGTCCATTAATCAGAATAACATCTATGGTAGTGCCCATGCCTGGCAGCGCTTTAACCTGAATGAAAGGGGGAAAAAAGTCACTTCCTATATAAGCACTTCAAACACACATTTTTTACCAGAAGGAAAGGTGCAGGGAATGGAGAAATTTCTATATGAATTTCAAGAAAGAGTTGCTGTATTACCTCCATGACTTGAGCTCTCAGCTCCTGACATTCAGCCAGTCTCTTGGTCAGCATGGTTTGTGTGAGCTCAACAAGAAGAGCTATCAGACTTCCCATGCCATCCCCTGTGTGAGCAGAGGTAGGTACAAGAGAAACGAAAGTGCGGGGATCCTTATTCTCATAAAACAAGGCAGCGTTCAAGCCCTGGAACCAGGATTAACAGTTACACAGGGAAAAGCACGCACACACATCAGTATTGACAGTAACATTCAACCTCAGTCAAATACCACTGCATTTTTAAAATCCCAGTTTAAAAAGCCAACACTGTTACTGACAGCATGCTATGGAACACAAAGCCTCAATCCATACTTGGAAGCAGTGTGGGGTAATTCTACAAAGCTAATTACCCCATCTAGCTTCTAGACAGCATTGTATGTCACCAACAGAGGAAGTTCCCAGAACTGATGTGATTCATACCCTGCCAGCATCCAAGAGAAAGAGACAGAATGCATTCTCTCAGGCTATTCCCAAAGAGAAAGAGAACAGTGATAGAAAACTTCATCTGCTATTCATGACTCCACTGACCATGCACAGCAATTAGCTATTTTTCTCCAAACCAGCAGTAAGGATGGAGCAGTTAAAATTATGCAAAGTGTAAAAACAGCAAAGTTTCGTTTATGAGAGGTTAACACCGATGTGTCAGAAGAGAGGCAACAGTTTTCTTGATATTCCAAGCTGTTTTGATGAAAGGGGAAAAAAACCAAACCACCCACTAACCTAAAACAAACCACACCACACGCACCCACCCCTCTTAACTATCACTTTTAAACAAAGAACCTTGAATATTCCAACCTACCTGTTTAGCAAATTCCACTATGATAGCTTTTGCACGTTCTTCAAATTCATCTTTCGTATTTTTTTTCTGCTTCTTTAAGGTGACAGCTACATCTGTATCGGGACTTTTTTTCCACTCATATAACCTATCAATCTTGAAAATACAGCAGTATGTCATCTTGTGCAGCTTACTAAAGGCTGTCTTTATGCTTATGCCACATCATCAGTGAGAAATACTTTATCAACCAACTTAGCCAGCCATCTATCTGCTCCAGTAATCAAATTAAAGTGTTCTTATTTGCTTTAGCTGCTATATTTAGCTCTGTTTATGTCAGGCAGCATTACAGGATAGCAACATTACTTCATATTTTAAAAATTCAAGCTATAGTAATCTTTTTCATATGGAAAAAGTTTATATGCATAAATTACATTGAGGTTAAAATAAAACATTCAGAAGAGACCTATTTATAGACTCACATAACCACAAAAAAAAAACCCCCAAAACCATGGAGGTGTTTGTGTTTTTCCTGAAAAAAGACTACACTAGTTTTACAAAGAACTTCTAAAATTTACTGGTTAATATGGACTGTTTCCCATGTTGCTACAGAGAAGGGACCAGAGTGGGTTTGTCCAAAAGACACAACTGTATTTCAGAAACACTTCCCCACGACAGCTGCAAAAGCAGGACAGACTTAGCCCAAAAATCTATTTGCTGTACAAATCAAAACTACATCTTAAGAAAATGGATTATAGCCTGGTGAAATAATACAACTGTAACTTAAAATGCAAGAGCTCTTAGCTATTTAATTTCAGGCTCACTATAGGCCTCTGAGGGCAGCAAAGGGCAGTCAGGCCTTCGGGTCTGACCGAGAGAGAACTCTCTACTACCCTGCCATAAGGCCTGGACACCTCTCCATCCAAGAAGCTGTTTGTGTTCTTTCAAAAATTAGCTGGTTTTGGCAATGAGATAATAGCCTCCTCAGTTCCAACCACCTTCAGTCTTAATGCTCCTTTCATTTTTGAACTATATTGCAATTTTTACACTGCACACAAATAGCCTTCTGACAGGTCTCCATCAGCATGTCAGATGGCTTCCAAAGTCACTGGACATAAGCAATTTCCATATATATATATAAAATAATTCATCGAGTCATCACAAAGAGGCAGCATAATTTCTCATGCACAGGATTTCTAAAAACAGGGCTGAAAATAACTGGCTAATTTTCCATCTAATATTGCAAAACCCAAAACACTTCCCACCAGTGATCAGCACTACTGCTCCATGGCCTAAGGTCAGCTTGTCTTCAAGTCAAACTGACCAGTATCAGTGGCTAAAATTAAGTATGACTCATCAACATGAAGCTTGTGTTGGAATTTTATCAGAAAATGCCCGCAAATCTATATAAGTAGGCACAAGGAAAAAAAACCCCACAATTGAAGTACAACTTCCAGAAGTGTGAATCATACACAGAAGTTACACAAGGCAACAAAATTTACCAGTCAGGACTCCAGGAAGAACTGATTGTTCTGCAAAGCTCCTGTAGAGCCATTGTGGTATCAAGGACACAAAAAATGCAACACACAGAACCCAAGAACCACCCCTTCAGATTTTACACAAAACAATTCCAGTTCAAGGACGAAAACAGACAATTGTCAAATGCCAAATGCACTATTAGAGTGGAGAAATACACTATTAGAATAAAAATCTATCCTACCTTGTTAAGAGCTACTATAAAAGGGCATTTCTTTGATTTCAACAGATTTATTGATTCAATTGTCTGTGGTTCCAAACCATGCATGATGTCAACTACAAGTATAGCAATATCACAAAGTGAGCTTCCTCTATTTCTTAGATTGCTGTGACATTAAGACAGAAAAAAAAAACAGTCATTTAGCAACAGAACTTTTATAAAAACATGAAGTACAATGTCAAACTTCCACTGATAAACAAAAAGCTAAAGCTCATCAGTTACTTCCTCTCAAAAATGCAAACCATTCAAATGACACTTTGTAATTTTTATTTAACAAAATACATTAAAGAATGTGTAAGCAAAACTAAGAAACTATTATTCTCCTGAAAGTTTTCATATTATTATATATTTTTACAATGTAAGCTGTGTTCTGATCATTTTCTGAACAACAATTGAGACAGTTAAAGTGAAATGCAGGAGTGTAAAATCTGAACAAGACTTTTTTTATATACTGCATAAACACTGAGACTATCACAATTTTATACAATACAGTGCAAAGAGACTATCATATCTTTGTTGCCAAACAAAACCTGGCTAGAAGATGGAGAGCTGTAAGAGGTACCATGCCAAAGTACTGATTTGAACATTACCAAGTGCCCCACAACACAGCCTGTCAATGCTTACAAAGGTTTTTACTGAAAAATGTCACATCAAAGTCTTAATCCTCCTGTTTTGAGATTTCACCCAAGATCTCACCTCAGTGAGTTCAGTTATGCATGTCATGTTTTACCCTTAAAATCTGATTTAGTGGCTTGCCTGTATGCCACTGGTGTTCCTAGAATGCATTTGATCTCTGCTAAGACTCAGAAGACTTGTGCAATTAGTAACTTCCAGTCTTACAAACTCAGTTACGTTAACTGGGACACTATGAATGAGAGACTAGGACAAAGTTTTAATTTTTCATAGCAGAGTACTTAGGTCACCTGAAATCCTCACCTTTTTTCCTCCAGCTAGCTTCCTGCTTCCATCTTTCCTCTTACACTAACTATTTATTTACATGCTTTTTCAGATATTCATGGCTCAATTGGCACGAAGACAGAAAATTAATCAGCTATAAAAGGCCAGCAATTAACCAGATATAAAAAGCACCTGCAAATGAAGCAAATCCACTTAATTCCTCTACTTTAAGTTGGTTTTGTTGGACTTTTTTTTCAAGTGAGAACTAAAACAATGAATTAAGCGAAGACCACACTTTGCTAAAAATATCTCCAGATGCTTTTGCCATAAGTTCTGAGAAGTACAACATTGTGAGAAGACGTACCTGAAAGACTCGTGTCCTGGAGTGTCGATTATCAGCATGCCTGGAATTTTTATGTTCTCTCTGTCAAACTAACATTTCAAAATATTAGCCATCTTGTAGAGATTACACAAGAAGAAAAAAGAACAAAATAAGAGTCTGCACTTCAAAAAACCAGACACATATTTTAAGGCCAGCAACCTCTATAAATCAAATCAGTCAACAGCCATTTCAACATTAAAAAAAAATGATGCAGCACATTCCTTCAGGTGTCAGCTGGCCACAAGCTAAGCTAAAATCTTTAAGACAAGGCAGCCTACAGAAGAAAAAAACATTTCGGGGTAGTGATATGTACCATCTTGTCTTGATGATTTTCTCCTCTCCCCTAAGTTTACAGGTTTACTAAGTTTGCTTCTGCAAGCAAAATAGGATATAGTATCCGAAACAAATTACACAGAAAAGTTACTATTTCTGTAACATGATAAAATTAATCACCCAGAAATTGGCCAAATTTCAGCACACACAGCAAATGGTAGGTTTTTAACACAAAATATACTCAAGAGGTTTCAAGAGTCTCAATTTACAATCAAAATACTGACAAGTAAGCAGTCTGTGTACATATGTGCACTGTCCAGAACAGAGTAAACTGTATTTGCATATTTTTTTTAAGTAACAGCAATGCATTAACTGAAATCAAATGTATGAAAAATGAGACAGCCTCCCCTTTGTTGGGGGAATGATAGGAAGTAAAAAACAATCGATCACAAAATTACAGGGGGGAGAAGTACCTCTGTCCATGTCAGGAAATCTCACAAGGCCTTTATTAGTCTACATTTCATATTTTTTAAGATGCAGTTGTTGAAGTGCTATAACTTACATTTTTCACCATCTTGGTTTGTTCATTAATAGCTTCAAGAGGAACATTAGTTGCACCAATCTGCTGAGTGATACCACCAGCTTCACTGTCCTGCACATGAGTGTGGCGGAGCTAAAGACAAAAAAAGACCAGAAATACTTACATAGAAGAGACTAAAGTTATGTCTGAGCACACTCTAATTTCTTCTGTCTTCAACCAAAAAAATAAATGCATAAACAAGAGGCACAGGCAGTGCTTTCACACTTCACACCTTACCTTATCTAAAATTTTGGTCTTGCCTGTGTCTACATGCCCCAGGACACAGATAACTGGTGCTCTGAGCTTTTCAGTATTCATATTTTTGCTGTTTTCAGCTCGTCGCTTCTATGTGAAAGACACATAAAAATTGGTGAGTATAAGCCAAAACCACGGCTCACCTCTTGACTTGATTACATACATACAAACAGAGTTAGCTGTGGGAACTTATACTTTCAAGGCAATTTAAGGTCTGTCATCCCTCTTTTCGTAAATCAAAATGTTTTGACTAACAGTTACATTTTTGTTTGGTTGGTTCTTATTCCAGTCTAGTAGGCTAAGTTGTTATACCCACTAACAATAGCTTTGCTGAAGGTGCATTCTGAACAAGCACCTTGGATGAGGAAACCAAGAACATTAACAGCCATGAAAGCACTGAACAGGTTAGACACATCTTTCAGAATTTGAAAATATCTACCTGTAAAGAATAAAAGCCTCTTTTCCCAGGAGGGACATAGAGGTGGAGGGGAACAACACTGAAGTTGCCATCTTTGTGGTCAAGTTACCTAAAAACAAATACTTTATCTTCAGACAAAACCAAGTACTTTGTTTCTTAATTAATACAATTTCTGAACCTGCTTAAATATTAGCCCTGACACAACCACCATTTTGACAAATTTGACAAAATTAACTGAAAATTAATCTGTTTGTTATACAGCACAAGAATCCAAGTGTATCTTAATACCTCAATTCTCCGTTTGGCTTTGTCATAAGCACGCTCCTCCTTAGTGCGGTCATCATCAGAGTCATACTCCGAATCAGAGCTAATTTCCTTGCTAGGCATTTTCTCCATAGATTGTTTTCCAATAGCTTGGGAGTCTGGCTCTCTCTCATCTGAAGTCTTTTCATCCTCATCTTCACTGCCTTCACTGTCTTCAGATTCTTCACTCTCTTCTTCCTCTTCCTCCTCTTCATCTTCCTCCTCCTCTTCATCATCCACTTCATTTTGTTCTTTGACTTCAATATGGACAGCTTTGCTTTCTGTTAAAAAAAAAAAAAGTAAAGAAAAAATTCTCTATTAAGTTCACACTTCTGGGGGGAGATGGCACCAAAAAGCAAGAGAGACTACTAGAGAAGAATGAGGACTGAGAGTGGGTTCTACAATAAGTGCTTCTCAAGATCATTTCTCAACTTGCAATGTAAAAAAAAAGTGTTTCATGTTCAGAGTTGCTGGCCTGTGTTTTGAATCCAGAAGCAAAGCCAGCTTAGGGTGGAGTGAAGAACGATATTATCAGCACACTTATGTTGAACATTATTTGCAAACATTCAGACATTCTTTAAAGTCATGTGCACTTCATAAGGGAATAATGCACCAACACCTTTTTAATAAAGCCAAAATACTCCAAATCATTACTATGTGGATTCTGTACACTACTGATCAGGAAGGCACATTTAAGCAGACATAATAATCAGAATATTTGGTCTCTTTTCAGATTATTTTCAATAATCAGAACAAATGGTCTCTTTTATGCCCATTAAAAAAAAATCTCATCTTCAGGTTTTCTTAGATGGTTCAGAGAAGATTAGTATTTTTCATAGGAATTCTTCAATAAACAAACAAAAAGAATTATCAATAAGTAATTTTATTTCTTTGAAAGCTTCCCATTTATAATCACCTGTAAAATCATAAAAGGCAAGCTGATGATCACTTTAAAAGCATGGATTCTCCTCCTTACAACACTGCTGGCAGGCTCATTGCTCTTAGAGATTAGTCATGTTTCCTTGCTACACTCATAGTCCATCAGCTTAGTAATACACTAAATCTAATTCCCAGGAAGGCTCTTTTTCTGGATCCCATTGGCAGAGCCTTCAAATCCAAGCAGTAAGAAGTGCTATGTCCTCTCCAGGACAGTGGTGCCAGACTAAAACAAACACTCAAGAAGGCGAGCAGCCCTTAGAACTCAAAAGCACCAGAGGAACACACCTATGATGGAATGAAATCCATTCTGCTGTATGGATCTGTATGTCAAGTATTACACTTGAAAGCACAGGTGTCAGAAGTATAGGCAAGTAAAGAGTACTTGATGAATAAATTGTCTTTAAGCATAAGAAACAATGAAGACATCATGGAAGCACCAAGTCCAGTAATGAACTCCTGTTCAGGATGGCTCACAGAGCTACACTTATCTCCACCACTGGAAGAAAATATCTGACAAGTTATACCTGCACTGCAGCACAGCTCTAAGTTCCCCATAAACATTGCTGTTGAGTACAAACTGAATATGGCCTTTGGCATACCTGCACAGGAATACAGATGTTCTGGTAATTCTTTCCGTTCTTCTAAACCTGCTTCTCAAATAAGCATATAATAGAATCACAGAATGGTTTGGGCTGAATGGGACTACAAAAACCATCTAATTACAGCCCCCATGCCAAGGGCAGGGACACCTTCCACTAGAGCAGGTTGCTCAAATCATCCAACCTGGCCTTGAACACTTCCAGGGATGGTGATCCACAGCTTCTCTGGGCAACCTGTTCCAGTGTCTTACCATCCTCAGAGTAAAGAAGCTCTTTCTAATATCTCAACTAAACTTGCTCTCACAGTTTGAATCAATTTCCCCTTGACCTGTCACTACATGCTCTTCTAAATAGTTTCTCTCTACCTTTCCTGTAGGCTACCTTTAGGTACTGGAAGGCTGCAATTAGGTCACCCCAAAGCCTTCTCTAGTCCAGGCTGAACAATTCCAATTCTTTCAGCCTCTCCTTGTAGAAGAGAACTTACTATAACACATGCACACTTAACCTTCACACCATCTTATTCCCTCACTTCTTTGAAAACTTCTCGCAGGGGTACTTCTCCTAGATGCTGCCAGATTCATGTAATAAAAATACTACAGCTTTGAAATTATTACTAGAGAAATAGAATAAATAGGGTAAAAGGTTTCCCTAAGCTCACAGAGGTGGTTTAAGCACATGTTAGAGAAGAGGATTTTTACTCTCATAAAGGACAAAAAAATGGCAATCCATTTATTTTACATGGTAACTGCACATAAGAGTATTTCCAAAGAGGTGTCTTAAGCAGTATTTGCACGGCTTCTGAAAGCTCTGCTTTTGAGAAGAGGTTCTTGTATGTATTTATCATCACACTTACCTCACAATTTATCCAACAGAGCAGAGGAAAAATCTAAGTAAAATATTGTTCTCTATAGAAACAGAAAACTTAGCCCAAAGCCTCTTAACCAGAAAAAACATACATTTGGTATTTACATGCCCACCTTTCTCTCCATCTTCATCACTAACCATAGCTTCCCAGTCATCTAGACCTGCATCTTCTGTTTCATCTTCTTCCTCCTTTTCTTCTGAAACTAAGAAACCCAACACTGAAGTTAAAAAAAGTCAGTCCAGCAACATATAACATTTTTAGATGCCCCTTCTTTTGACATACTGACAACTGCAACTTGCAAGTTTGCTGTTACCATAATTTTATTGAATTATCTCCACTTTCCATAAAAAGAAGATGCTGCATATTTAAAAAATAATCTCTAATTCTCTCCACAAAAATCATGTAGTGCTAGCATCTTTACCTAGACAAACTTTTGTAGAAGACACAGAAAACCTACTCATCTAGTTCTGTCTGCATATCATGCCAGTGCCTGCATAATGCCTGCCACACAAACCTGTACCACAATCACAAAATTGTAACAAGTTGCCCAATTAACAATCACCATGTGTAACAAAGTGGCAGAGAAACAAGAGTACAGGTTACAGTAGAATTTTAACTAGTGAGAATATACAAGTGGTCCATAAAAAGGACACCAGGTGCCTTAAAATAATTACGCCATGGATTCCAGAAGCATTAAACATATTCATTCAGCAGGAATTCAGTTAGATTTACGAAAAGACTGCAGCTCTTAGTAAGAGACAAATGGAAAAATGCAAACATACAACCCTCTCCAAAAGAGGCATTATACAATGTATATTTGCTGCAGCACATGTGTAATAAATTTCAGCTCTCTGAAATTAAGACTAAGTTCCACACTGCTAGAATATTAGCTAGGAACTAATGTTCTGCCAGTGAGCCCTTCTCCTAAGGCAATGGAATGGCAATCATGAGATAAGTCAAGCTAGAATCAGAGGACACATTCAGCTTTGTTTTCAAAAGCTGCACATTTTGTCAGTATTTGTCTGACTTAAGAACAAGGGTAAAAATTGAAACAGTCTCCTTGCTGAGAAAGAAGTCCAGTACAATGTGATTTTGACAAAATAAGTACTGTGTGTGGGCAAAGATGAGGGCAACAATCTGATCAGCAAACTTGCTGATAACTCAGTTTCACAAGCTAACACATATCCTTTTCATTCAGCACTTGTGAAAGCAAAAACCTCTGGCATAAAGAATACAATCACTGTGAATATGGCATTATCTACTCTAGAAGCAGCATATTTCCTCCCTACCTCCACATAACTGTTGACAAAACAGACTTGTAAAAGCAAGTGACAAGTCAAAGGAGCAAATAAGGCACTGAATGCGCTCATTTGAGATAACTGACCAAGCCAATTGAACACTGGAGCTCACCCAGAATAAGGAACCTTTACACACACACATTTTGAAGCTTCACGCCTTTTACTCCATAAAATTTCATCAGTTCCTCTCTTAAGAAAGAAAAACAAAAAAGGCAACTACCTCAAGCAAGGATGGCTATTCAGCCCCATCCAGCAAGGTATGATAACTATCATGCAGCACTGACACACAAGCTTAGGTGTTTGAAATTTATTAGCATTACCACCAACCTGGATCTACAGGAAGAGGAGCCTCTTCTTTCACTGGTGTTTCCAGTTCAACAGCATCTTCAGCTGGGGAAGTTACCTCCACACTTTCTGAAATTGCAAGACAGGAAGTTGATTGCTACATACTTTCAAAGTGCAAATTGACTTACACATACAGCTGCACTCCAGCTTATTTGGAAAATGTGTGACTTTCTAGCAGTTGAATGGGTTTATAAGATAGGTCAGTTACTGACCTCACTTTCTTTAAAAGACAAGAGAAAACTCCTCACTTTCTTTAAAAGACAAGAGAAAAATGAAGTAATACTAGTGAACTACCCACACGTCCCCTACTGTTCCATTAAAAATGAAAACTAAAAAAAAAAGAAAAAAATTACCGATACAATTCAGATAAGCACAATTTTCAATTCTTTACACACTCTCCATAAGTGATAAGCAGGCACATAACTAATGTCAAATTAAAAAAAAAAAAAAAGAAGAAAAAATATCTAAGTACAAAATACATCTGAAATTTTTAAACTAAGGGTAGGTCTTGAGAAGAGCCACAGTAATCCCCCAGAGGTAAATAACGAACCACAAAACTAAAAAACTGAAATGTTCAACCTACATCTAACCAGTGCTAACTAATAAATTCTAAGGTTTCACAAATGCAAGTTCTTTGAACTGCTCTGAAAAACTTGCACCCAGGAGCTGAAAACTGGTTTTATATACAAGAAAGCAAATGAACAAACTGTCTCCAATTTAAAAGTACTAAAACGAGGATCAATGTTTTTTTCATCCTGGGACAAACTCAGACAATTATAAGTCATTATTATTTTAACTACTTTGTATTTGATGTACATATGCACACAAAGCATTCAGCATCACATTTGTAAAAGTCCTTTACACCCTGTACATCCCCAACATTTAGAAAACCTAAACCCCAAAATGCTATTAGTTTAATATTAGCTGATTTATTTTAGAAATACTTCCAGAAATATGACTGATCAATTAAGTATCCCTATATGCAAACTACACCTTCTTTATTTTCTGGCTGCTGCTGCTTCTTTCTCTTTTTGTCTTCATATATTGGCCTCTTCTTTGGCACAGAGTCTTTCGATGGCACTTCAACACCTGCAAAACAAACAAAAAATTGTTACAAAGAAAATCCAGGTAATTAATAAACATAAACTTTGGTTTAAATGAGAACATGTTTTCCAAAATTGGAAGATGGAGGAAGAAAGAGTAGAAAGTAGGTTCAATGCGTATTTTATCTTTTTAAAAGTCTGAATTCAAAAGCTAGAAAACTTGAGTGAAGTATAGTTCTTCAGATACTCCTGACTGCTCTCCAAAAGAAGATAACTTGAGGAAGGGGATGGCAATGAAACAAAAAATAAACAAAACAATCAGATTCTGTGACTGCGGGTTTGAAGTTACCACAAACCTGCATAAAACATCAAGAACACATACATCATGATTAACAATTTAAGGTCTGCTATGCAAAAATTCACTTAAAACCTGCTTGCCAATGGTCCTAGTTTCAGACAAATTGAGTAGTTCACAAGCAGACCTCTTCTTAAATGCTTAAGGTTGTTCAGCAGATAACATTTTCCCTTTTGCTCCATGCGGGGATGTTTGTGTTTTTTGATTTGTTTTGCTTGTTCGGGTTTTTGGATTTTGGTTTGTTGTTGTTTTAAGGGTTTTTTTAATTTTGCAATACTGATGGTTTCAGGTACTAAAATAATGCCAGGTTCAATTCACCAGCTTCATCTCTGCCTCACCACGAAGTGGGTGCTGTAATATATGAAGGGAAACCATCAAAACCAGAAGTTTGGTGCAAAAACAAATTGAAAACTGAATTACTGCTGCACATTCAGGTTTTTTTTTTTCAGGTACTGAGTGATTTGTATTGCAGATGTGACAAAAATCCAGTTGTAGGGGCACATAAATACAAAGATTCTAATAGCTACAGCAACAACCAAGGAGAAATAGCCTTTGCATATGTTTAAGAGCTCCAAACATTTTACTAGCTATGAAGATTGCTACATTTATACATCCACCTACCAGTAAAGTGTCAGATATTGTACTCTACAAATACACTCAGCACTCACAAATTACTTTCTTTTTTTAGTCACAAACCAGTTACCAAGAACAATTTAGGACATTTTACTTACAACATATTGAACAATTTTACTTCATTCCAATGGAGACAGATTGTATTTCACAGAAAATCAGGAAAGCTCTTACACACTCCTGGCAAATCTCAGAGAAAAATGTATCTTCTCCATGGACTTCCCCCATAGTTTTTGAAGCAAAACAGTGCACTTGCCTAACTAAGCATGTGAATTAACTCCACAAGATCCAGATCACTGGATCCTGAAGGTCTTACAAGACCTTCAGCACAGCCCATGTGCTTTTCCTGGCCTTTAGACTACACCACTTCTTTAAGTGCCTTTTCCCAAGTTCCACAGGTAACACCTTTAAACAGCAAGTAGACTGTACTAAAAAGCTGAATATTCAAAGTGTAAGATAAAAATATAGGCACTTAAATCTACTTAAAAAATAAAGGGGAAGGGAGGGCATACACTGCCTTCCTTGACAACAGAGCAGCTTTACATGGAATCACTCACTACTTGCCCTCCTAGCTCCAGATAGGAAAAAAAATAAGCACAGAGCAATAATGGATATAAAGTTTGGTTGGGTTTTTTGGTTTGGTTTGGTTTTAATTATTATTAAACTCTACTGCTTACCCTGAGCTTGGAGTAGTTTAAGAGTAGCCTCTGCTCTGGCTCTGGCTTCTCGCTGAGCCTTTGTTAAAAGCTTTCCCTCCTTCTTCAAACGCTCCTTCCTCTCTTTTTCCTTCTGTTTCTTTCTTTCTTTCCTCTCTTGCTCTAATCGTTCCTAGAAAAAGATAAATAAACGTGCAGAAACTCTAAAGCATGCTTTACACAAAAGCTGTCCAAGTATATTCTTAATATGCTTACAAGAAACATATTAAGGATTAATTCTCCAACTGCACCAGCAAGCAGACAGATAAAAGCTACTCTCTCCCTTATTTTATCCTTGGAGTGAGATATACGGTACCTCCTCTTTGCGTTTTGCTTCAAGTTCCTCCAGTCGTCTTATGCGTTCTTCCTCCTCTTTTTTTGCCCTCTCCTCCTCCTCTTTCATTTTAGCCAGGGCCTCTTGCATGGCTTTAACTGTGGCTTTACTGGGACCCTTCTTCTTCTCTTTCTCTTTTTCTTCTTTCTCACCTTTCTTTTTCTTCTTGTCTTTTTTCTTTTTGTCCCCCTCATTGTCATCAGCTACAGAAAGAAGAGCCATACTTTCAATAACCCCGGAAATTTCAAAGATACTCTAAGTACAATTTATGTTTCAAATATGATAAATAACATCAAACGAGGAATGTTTTCACTGGCTACTACATAAACATTTCATAATGAAAACCATAAGAGTCTCTTAGGTCATGGCCTGAAGTCTTAAAGTATCAGAATAACAGGGAAGTGAAAATGTGCTCTTGCAATATAGAATTGTAATCATATACTGTAATGAGAATTCACCATTTGGCTTGTTTTCTCATGTACCAAACTACAGGCCAGAAAACACGGCCACCTGTGAGCCAACACAGAGAGGCAGACAAGGTTACCAAATTTCTAGTATTCACAATTCAAAATAAACCAACAAACTATCCTCACCGCCTGGCACCTCTCTGGCCTTATAAAAACTACAGTATCTAAATTAAAGTTTAAGAAACCATGTTACAAACCTTCTGTTCCTGCAGCAGTCTCTCCTTTCTCCCCAGGGCCAGGGACTGCTGTAACATCAGCTTTCTCTTCAGCTTTTTTTAGAGATTCCTTTGGCTTTGCTGGTTCTTTACCACCTTCTAATTCTTCCTTCTCTTTCTGCTTCCTCAATTTGGCTTTTTCTTCTTCACGTTTTTTTCTTTCACGTTCTTTTTTTTCTGCCTTCTTCTGAGCCACTGTTTTTACTTTGAATGAAGGTTCTTCTTCATCATCCCCACTCTCTGCAGCAGGAGCAGACTTTGGCTTTTGGTTTTTCTTTTGTCCTTTTCTAGACTGGGAAACCTCATCTGATTCATCACCACTCTCGCCTGTAGACACTCCTCCCCCACGCTCTTTGCTCTTCTTAATGTTAGTTTCATCTTCTTCTGACAAATCGTGTTTTTTATTTGACTTCTGAGTTTTCCCTTTGCTTTTCTTAAGCTGTGTCTCATGATCATCATCATCACTGCCAGAAAGCATGTCTTGTTTCGCTTTCTGAGTTTTTTTAGATTTTTTATCTTTATCTTCCACTTCCTCACTGTCATAGTCATTTTCCAGATTGGCTTTTTTACTCTTTCCTTTTCTTTTTTTATCTTGTTTTGATATGCTTTCTTCATTGTCATTTTCAACCTGGTAATTAAACAATTCAATAATCAGCTATGAAAAATTACTTGCCATCATGAGCTAAGCATTGAGATACATCAAGAAAAACCTCTCTTATTGAACACAAAGTTTGAAAGCAGTAACTGTTCCTGCTGAGTGTAACATACTTCAGCCCACAATTAAGATTTATTCTGATTGGCTTTGAATAATTATCAGCACGAAGACGTGGCTTTTTTCGTGATTGACTTTTTACTATGAAAATATGACCAAATATAATTAAAAGAACATGCTAGCTGCACATTTCACATAGGATCTCCAACTACACTGCAACACTAGAAGTTCTCTGGGACAGGAGTGTCTCATATTTTAACTATTTCCTATTAAAAAGCCCACCTCCCTCTCAGTGTTCACCTTTCCTGTAGAAGGTTGTTCCCTGTCAACTTTCCCTCCTTGCGCCTCTATTGACAGTTCCTCCAGCTCCTTCAGGATATCATCTTCACTAAAATAAGAAAGAAGTTAGGGCACTTAAGTAACTGAGTTTCTGGATAATGGAATAAGATCAGGCAGGTGGAAAAAACCCCAAACTTACTCAAAATCTTGTTTCTTCTTCTCTTTTTTCTTTTTGCCTTTGGATTTCTGAGGTTCTTGATCCTTTGCAGCTCCTGCACCTTCTATCTCAGCAGCAAGGGCATCAATATCAATATCATCTTTTGCACTAAAATGAAGAAGGAAAGCAGGGTTACCACTAGTTCAAACATTCAATTTACATAAGTAGAAGCCATCTGAATTAAAAAAAAAAAATCAAAATGCAAAATCAATCACAAAACATATGCAATGCAAGAAAAAATGCTCCATGTTCAACAAATGATTATGCACTGTTACCTTATTCCACTCAGTAGGAAGGGAAGGAAAAAACCTTCACACATGTGGTCTGCTTGAAGGGAGGTGGAACAATAAAACACATTCAGTTCTTGCAACCCCAACTTTAAAAGTTTAGCTGTGCAATTTGATGTACCTTCTTGGAAGAATGTAACTAGACTGTTTGACTTTGTTCCTCCAAAAGATAAGTTTGTTCAGCCCTTCAAATCACAGGTGTCATTGATAGAAAAGCAGCCACCACAATCAAAGTGTAAACATGAGGCACAAATTCACAAAGGGATACTACTAACTGACATTTATCTGCTCCTTCAAACACCCTTTAGCAAACAAAAAAACTATTGTATTTTTATTTAGCAAATATGTAAAAGATCTTTACAGCTTCCAACTCATTACAATAACAGTTGCCTATGCTTTGGCATCAGACTAAAAATTTTATTTCACGAAAAAAAGTCACACAGATGAACAGAGTTCAGCCCTAAGCCAGACTTTAAAGCATATCATAAAAAATACCAGGGTAGTTGGCAAGCAATCATTTGTACCACTTGCCTTAGTATTACTTCTCTGAGGCTTAAAGAACGCCAAAAGAAATTTTTGTCCAGACATTTTACCACCTAATCACACTCACAGTACAATTGTAAGAAAGGAGACTTACTTATTCCATGCTTCACACTTAGAGCTTCAGTACTCAGAGCAAAACCGGTCTGATGCTACTTTTATCACAATTTGCAGTTTCAAAACCCATTTAGTCAACAAGCTGTTAATATTTCACTTAACTGCCTCAGATAACTAGATAGAAAACTGTTGTTTTACAATTTCACTGTCTCATTTATTAGCACCCACTCAGGATAAATCAGCCAAAGGCTGACTCACCAAATACACAAAATTATATCCAGAAAATAAGGGAAATAAATTTCTTCCAGACTCAGGACTTTCAAGAAATCAGCAAATTCTAAACTACCAGAGCTTCAGTTGTGCTGATTTATAAATCCAAAAGTTGAATCTTAATAAAGAAAACCGAATATTTAATTATTCGGCTACAGATTCTAAAATTCAGTAAGTCGAAGTTACAGTTCTCTTTGCAAAAAGGAAAGGGCTGGATTCTTTTGCAAGTGAATGCTGACATTAACAAACATTTTATCTGATATACTGGGAATATACAAGTCACCAAAAACTGTCCACACGTGACAACAGCACAATTAAGCAACAAAGTACATAATTTCTTTAAAGACCAAGACTGATTATTTGTACTTTTAAGATCTTATCTTTTCTTTTGGGTAGACTGAACAAACCAAACAAAAAGCAGCACAACAAGTACCTCACAGTACAGCACCTGTATTGCCAGAGATACTTTTAGTCAAGAGAAGAAAAAACACACCTAAAATACACCTAGTAACACCCCCTCCCTCATGTGCTGACTTGATTTGTAATACATTTGTCAAAAGAAATATATCTCTCAAATAGTTAATGCAAGATCTCTAAAGTAATCCTCACCTCCCTCAAGAGAAATGAGGGTTTTCCATTTTGGCCATTCTCACCCCAAGATGACTTGATGTTTCAGTAATTAAATTGCCATTTTTATAAGCAGTTTAACTGGCTGTATATCCAGGGTAACAGCTGAACTAAAAATGCCACTCACTTCTATACCTAAAGCCCTAATGTCAGGCTAACTACGTTATATCCAGGCCTACACATAGGCCCTCAAACTTGTTTTCACATGAATTGCTGAATATCAAGTTTATTAAGCACACTTGCTTACCTTCTTTTCCTCTAGGAGTTAATGGAGGAGACTGAGTCTCATCCATGCTTGAAGTAGTTTGAAAACACCAAAATACCTACTCTACTACTACTTCTTCCAAGGCTTACTGCTCCCCTTACTACAGCATCTTAACCATGTGGTTGTTCAGATACCAAAGCACCAGGCCTTTAAACAGTTCATATTTTACATGGATATTACCAAGGCTGACTTTTCACAATGCAGTTTAGCAGAAAGTTATGTCCAAACATAAAACACATGGGTTTTTTGCTACAAGCAAAGAAGATGTCTGTGGTATCTCATGTTGTCCAGTGTACAGGCTTTAAAAGGATAAGGTTTTATTTGCTGTTAAATCAACTCACTTCAACTGAACTTTGAAGAAGAAAATGTCTTTAGGGGAAAAAAAAAATCTCAAACACTGAAAAAACTATTTGACAGACTTTAAGTTTAAACACCCACTGGCAAGAACAGTTAAGGAATAATAATAATAAAGATCACCCAGCTGTCACAATAGCAGCATCAATACAAAAGCCTTTCCAAACTTGGCTTTCGATGTTTCTTTTCTGAAAAAATGGTCAATGGTTTCTGACCAAAAAAACACCCCAACAAAAACCACGCAAACCAACCAAAAAACTCTATACTTTCCACTACACTCTCATTTACTAAGAAGTGACAGAGCAAGCTTTAAGTATTTGAGCCTCAGAGAAGTAAGAAGTCCAATTAAGGCTGCATGCAATTACACATACAGCTATAATGATAACTAACAATAGTGAGTTCATAAAAACTAACAAGCAAGAACATCATTGGAAAGCCAAGGAATTCAAACACTGGCTTCCATTACTAGAAGTTTATTCCCATACTGACCTTGAATTTCCTTAGTTTTTAAAACTCTAATAATATTCCACTAGGATTTCATAAGAAAGTTGAAAAGAAAATTAAGAAGGTGCTCTCCCCACTCC
The DNA here is from genome assembly GCA_013399835.1 of Leptocoma aspasia. Taxonomy (NCBI): domain Eukaryota; kingdom Metazoa; phylum Chordata; class Aves; order Passeriformes; family Nectariniidae; genus Leptocoma; species Leptocoma aspasia. The sequence continues at coordinate 143,458 of VXAX01006463.1, forward strand.
TGGAAGATTATTATTCTTTTTTATAAGGAACCCACTACACTTAGATACATGACATGTAGCACATTTCCTATGGGCATTGTTAGACACACCATGGAACCTTTTCTTGTAAAGGTTTTTAAGCAGTCCCCCAAGACACATTTCAGAAACCCAAACATTCTTTCAGGAACCTCCTTCTCCAAGATCTCCAGAAGGTCTCCATTCAGCCTTTGCTAGGGTCCAACCCTAAAAGGGCCTCATACAGGAACCTGAAAGGATCGGAATGCTCATGTGGTTTTCCATTTTGACCTCAAACTGCTTTTGCACGAAGACTTTATAAACAGATTTCACAGCCTCACTACCATTGAACATTTAAGCTCATAATATTTTGGCACTAAAAAAACCCCTCACATTTCCCCAGCACAAGAGGCTCAAGGAAATGTGGAAAACAAAGCGCTACTGCGCTGCAGAGACAGAGTTTCTGACTTTCCTTTGTCTTTGTGAAGCCTAAGTCACCTCTGTTATTCACATATTTTGATTCCAGCCTCTATTTGTGCTGCAAGATATAAAAAGAGTTTTGATACTGCTAAAGCAGCATTTCAATGCATTAAATTACAGCAGGAATTAGGGGTGTGTACTTCACTCAAACCTAAACAAGCAGTTTTCAAAAAAACGGCTGCAGACATTTTTCCACAGAGGTCTGTGCCTAAGATAGGGCAAAACTGCGCAGTGAGAAAAGACAAGTCACGTTAACTAAAGGAGAGCGCAGTAATCAATAACACACACACAGAGATCACTATATTTCATATATCAAACAAAATATTTTTTTAGAATTACATCACTAATCAGAAAGTGGTCAACATTTTCCCTATACAATTTCACTGCCTTTTACCATTTAAGCAAGATTACAGTAATGTAAATCTTAAAAATAGCCCATAGGAACATTTACATACTTTATAATGAAAAAATATTTACCTTAATGCCCTAGAAGTTACATTAAGAACTCAACTGTTTTTTTTCCCAAAAGGGTTTCAGTACAAGTTGTCTGCACAGACTAAGGAAAACCTGTATTACATGGGAGAAGCCACTTAAGGATAGACTCCTGAATATTCACTGGATCACAAGTTAAATGCTGTGCTAACACAACATTCTGTACCAAGCCAGGATCAAATATTCCCAGACCATCCCAAGTAAGCCCAAGTAAGTGTCTGGAGATTTTAAAGACAGATATGGGCAAGAGAAGAAGTTCAGTAATATCTCTCACACAAACAAAGCATCAAATCAGGCCAGTAACAGAGACTGATACCCAAAACACAACCTAAGTTGCTCATGTTACATGTTAAACAAAAATGTTCAACACAAATAAAGTTACAATTTCAAATCCTGCCTATAAGAGAAAGTATTAAATTTCTTTCAGTGTGAAGATTAAAACAGCTAGGAAATAAAAGAGCTGTCACCTACCGCTGCTCAGTCAGATGTACAAAGACATCCAGTAGCTCTGCTATTTATAAGATCCCACACAGTTGCAAGCTATTGAGTCAGAAAAGGGAAAAAACCTTGTGACTGATAGATGCACAGTCTGTAAAAAAAAAAACCAAAAAACTCTGCTGTGTTTCTCTTGCTGTTACAGCAAGGAAACAGTATTGAAGACTAGAAACACAGTTTAAAAACAAACAAACCAACCCCTCAGCTAATATATCGCATCTGCCAAAAAATACTAAAAACACCTTAAGGTGATGGGTTTATTTTATTTGAGGGGGTGTTTGTTTTTTTTTAAACATGAGAAACAAGCACAGTTTTGGATGAAGTTCTTTTTCTGATGCAATGGTGTGCAACAACCAGAACCTAGAAATTCCCTGTGGAAGCCATCTGGATACCAGAGTTGACCTTAACACAAACTCTGACTTACAGATACTGAAATTCACGTTAATCCTAGTTTTCACATTCTAGAGTTTACTCTAGTCTTTTACAGGCATGCTTTCCCATTTTGCTTTTAAAAAAAAAATCCTCACACAGTAAAGTTCACAGTTTCTAATACTTGTTCACAATTAGCAAGATTTATTTTTAAATTCTGAAGTTCCACCATTTCTTTCAGTCTAAAATATTACAGGTGTTCATCAGTGCACCACTCACCAGAACAGAAGCTGTCATGCTCCAAATCAAGATTTAAACCTATAATTCTCAGGTAACAAAAAATATTCAATGCTCCCTAATAAAGTATGTCAGAACATTTACAAGTACACTTCAACTATTTATCACTTCTCTCTTCATGGAAGGTTAAAAACTTACTTCAAGTACTGACATAGCTAATACATTCATCATTAAGGGACTTTCATAGTGTGAACCTGCCATACTAAGGACAGATACTGTCCATGATATAATCTCTGTAACAGACAAATCTAGGCACGGAAATTTGAAAGACTTCCTCAGCATTGCCCAGGAAAACAGAGCCAAATGCAGGAAGACAGTACTACAGCTACTGAAATAAGGGTTAATAAGTTTTATCATTTTTCTTTGCTCGGTGAACTTCTGCAGCTAAAATGCATCCAAACAAGCTCCTCCAGCTTTCCCTGCTGGTTCTAGCAAAGGAAAGCCAACTGACCAAGAGCATTTCACAGACTCTCTAATAATAGACAAGCTCATTATATTAGCAAGACCACCAGCAAACCTGCAGGGTTTCCTCCTATGCTTTCTCAAAACCACACACAATTAGGACTTCCAGTACACTTACTACAGTACCTACCATACATATCCCCAAACAGAGGAAAAACTTCTTTATAAACAGGCACCGTGCAGCGACACGTGACAGAGATGGCATCCTGACTAGCAGGATGACATCCAGCACTGAGAAAGGGCAAAGAAAAACTACTAATCCATTCATGAACTGAAAGAGTGGAGCAATAGATTATATAAAGGAGCTGAGTTGCCCCCATTCATATCAATTTGACTCTATTGAAATTAGGTAAATGAAACTGCAGAAATGAAATGGAAGAATTCAGGTTAAAATGAGACAAGCCCTAACCTACTGGAAATCCAACTTCCAGCTTTGCAAACAAAGTCAACAGGATAACACTGTCCTGCTGAAACCAAAACTAAAGTGTACACACAGACTAAAAAACTACAAGCACTTTTTGATCCACTGCACTGAGTAACACAAACATGATTACTTATGCTTGCCTTCATCTTACAGTGAACATGCTAACTCAAATCATGCTAAAAATCTTTTACTTAGGATTGGTTTTCAGCTGTCTCTGTTAAGGTGAAGTTGAAACATAAGAAAACACTGTACAATTAAAACCAAACTGAAACAAAGAAACTAAACTTTCATGTGCAAGGGGCAGAAGAGTCAGCAAGTTGACACAGCAAGAAAGTTGCATCGCTGCTGTGAACTCACTGCCCACATTCCTACATAATCAGAAGACTCATTTTTGCTGAGGCAACCCTAGAGATATTTCATCAGTTACATGACACCAGCTCTTCTAACCACCTTCAAGGGAACATCACTGTCATTAAGTAATTTTCTTTGCTTAAGAAAAAAAAGTCCTTGACCTTCAAAAAGACTGAAGAGAAGCTGAACCATCTCTTTCCAAGTGTTTGCTTTTGCAGTAGTTTTAGACCAAGTAAAACTAATACCTCTAGACAGATCTTTATCATTGTTTCCCTGGAGCACCTTATCCATCCTCCACGTACGTGAGCCGCAAGCCCAGCAATAAGATGCATTTTGAAATACAAGATTATCCAAAAGCAGCAAGTTACCAATGCTGAATGACATACTTGTAGTTGTTTTCACCTGGAGTACTAAGCTTGTTTGAAAAACAAAATGCCAGTTCAAGTTCTTCTAGAGCAACTGGTTTAAACTGTGACAAAACATAAGCCACTTTGGAAGTAATCATTTAATTGTTCAAAGCCCCACATCACCAACTTGTTCTTTAAGTGGGTTATGAAATGAAAAAGGCAGGCATCTGCTGGCTCAGCAAGGCTATTCAAAACATGAAAACAAAGCCCTGGCCTTCTTCTCATTTTGGCCTATCAAAGTACATCAACACCACAAGCTTCTTTTCTTTTGGTTTTGTTTTTTCCTCCACTGAAAACATGTAACTTACATATGACTGAGACAGTCTGAAATTCAGGAAAGAATGAACTGTGTTCCCTTCTCAGCCCAGAAAATGAAGGAGTGTCCACGTGAGCACCAGCTATGTAACCCACCACTGCTGCTGAGAGTGCTTAAAGAATAAAAATAAAATCTCAGCCCCAGAAATAGGGCACCCTCCTCCTGCCTTTTCCTCAAACTAAGGTGTAAGGGAGGGAAGAATTGACTTCCATGCCCATTCCCAGCCACACTTTCCTCTCTTACCAGCTCAGGCAACCCTGTGGCCACAAGTCCATGCAGAAAACCCTTTTTGGGCAGCAGATGAAAACACACACCTGACTCGTACTGTGGGCCCATAAGCACTGAATGCACTGCAATGCAAGCAGGCACAGCTGGGAACAGCAAGAGTAACACCACAGGGTTTGAAATGTCCAGCAGCTCAACTGACCCGAGTTCTACGTGCAACTACACCTCTGTGATTTTTCATAGATGAAGGAAACTGGTGAAGCTACCTAATTACATGAGAGAGCAAGGAAGTAAAATCTGTCTAAAAGGATAATTGCTTTTCATTCAAGCTCCCAAGACAGTGATTCCATTATTAATATTAAAGAGTCATGCCTTCTCTTTCAAGTTTGGCTGGGGAAAAAGAGTGGCGTAACTATCAGCTAAGCAAAACCTTCTGAAGAAAAAGATAGAGAACTACCCATTTAACCCAAACAGATTCTACAAAAATAAGAAGTTTCCCTTATATAACCCAGATTAAAAAAAAAAAAAAAAGAAAAAACACCAAACCAAATGAACAATTAACCAAAAAAGAAGAAAAAAAAATCACCAAAAAAAAGCACAAACTACAACCCTACAACCTAAAATTCCCATTTAAACAAAGATATAACAAAACCTCAAGATAAAAAACTGAACCATGAAGAGAAGGTTATGTGTTTACATCTCAAGAGAATAGGATGACTAAAAGCATGGAATATGAAACACTAACTAAAAAACTAGCATTCAGTCTTCCCTGAACAAGCTCTTTTGGGTTTTTTGTTTTGTTTTTTTTAAGAAAAGTGCAAAGACAACAGAAACTACCACCAAGTTCAGTGTTTCACAACTGCCATATCCTACATATCTCACTGTATAAAATCAAAATACATCATAAAACCACCATTTAAAACAACAAAAACTATAACAATAAAACAACTTCCGAACTACACTTTACATTGCCTATAATCCTGAAGAGCAAACGATTCCCACCCACATTAGCTATAATTAAAACCAACACTTCATCTTACAGCATGTATTTAAAGAAACCTATTTCAGCCTTTCAGAAGTCTTCAGAGAACTGAAACAACAGGTTCTGCAATTCCTGATGGCTTGCATGGTACTATTTTTATACTTTTCATGAACAGTAGTTACACACGAGATTAGATGCCACCATGAAGATAATGAAAAGAATAAAGATTTCTGCAAGAAAAGCTGCTTCTTACCATCTCCCTAGTGTGGTGTTTTGTGGTTTATGCTGCCTTTACTGCAAATATTTCATGATCCGTATAGACTTTTACAATGATGCTTTGCTTTAAAATAAAATCCAACAATTATATATAGTTTTCTTGTAAATATGCAATGCTGTGTTAAAAACTATAGATTTGGGGGGGAATAGAAATATACATTTGCATAGAACAGGACAACAAATTTCTGTAATGGTGAATTTATTTTGCATTATTTTACTCCATCTTTCAGTACAAAATCTTCCATCTTCCAGATGAGATTATTAAAACAGGGATTTCAAGGGTTTATCAGCTATTGTCCTTGATGGAGCTGCAGAAACTTTTGCTTGTGGAAATATTTTTGAGAAGCAGATAACTTACAATGACCCTCTGGCGTACAGAATGTTTCCAAACTACGTTCTAGCTTTCACAGAACTTTCCTACACAACGTTGAGAAGATTTTACTTAACACAGTAATAGAAAAGGACCCAAACAGACTGACTAGTAGACAATACCAGACAGAAAGCAATACACAGCATCAGTAAGAGCACTCTAAGTCTTATTTTACAGCAGTGTTCACTCTTGACTGCAGAATCACAGCCAGCACCTGTAATTTCCAAAGCAATAAGCATGAATGATCAGAGTGGAATGCCTAGGCAACAGGTCACATTATTAAAGGGCAGAAGAATAAACACAGATAAATACTACCTACTAGAAGCTAAGAAAAACTATTAAGAAAAAAAAGAAGGTGACTTAAAGCTGGGAGAAGAGGAAAAACACATGAAAAGCTAACACCTTCAAAGGGAACGATCCATACTCTAGGCAAGCAATAATCTGTAACATAGCACACTCACTAGGAAGTCTACAGCAGCAATCTCAGGCTCAGATTCAAAGCAGAGTTCTGTAGTTTACAACAGCCTTTCTTCACAAACATTAAAAAAAATTTCCTAAATTCCAAAGACAGTAGCATAGAGCCTTGACATATCTTCTGCTGTTACAACCATATCAAAGAACCAAAGCATAACACTCCTCCCAAAAGGAGCTAGACTATACATCAGAGCACCTGCTCTTAGGAAAGCTTGAAAACTCAGATATCATATTTTAATTGAAATATTTGCTATGAAATTTCATTTGAAAATGAGTGATCACCACAAACACAAAAATTCCAAAGAGGAAACAATTAAAGCAACTTCCCTATGGCTTAGGAGCTATTTTCACCCAAGACACTCTCCACCTATACAAAGCACCTAACACACCACAGAGTGACCATGTACCTGACCATTCTAGATAAATATGTTCTTCATTGGCAGATGCACAGCAATCAAGCAGCAGGAGTCACCAACAGAGCTCCAGAAGGGCATAACAGAGGTGCTTGTATAGTATAGATTTGTAGTATTTTCATAACAGGCTACAATCTTGCATTTTCATTCTTATCCTGCTCATCACAGCTATCATCTCACTCAGGGTCTTGTCACAGAAACAGGGTATAAGTACATAGGGACAAAACTGATCCCCAGGCTCATTTCCCAGCACACATCGACACCCACTGGTATGACCACTACCGTATTCAGCGGAAACAGGGGAGGAGGAAACTCCACCACAGAAGTCAAAGCTATAGGGGTGAGGGGAGAAAAGCAGGGTAAAGATTACTTGTACCTTACATAATTTGTCTCAGTGTGTCAAGCAGAAGATCTCCTTCCTGTCACCACATCAATTCTCAAACAAATATTCACAGCATAAACATAACCACCTGCATCCTCTGCACTACAAGTTGTGCCCATGAGCCCAGATGCTTTGGGAGCTGCAGCCAAAAAGGATATAAGGGACTGTACCTGTAACATAACTGTTGGGGAAAAGAGAAAGGAAAAGGAGGGAATACACAGCACAGCACTATATGGCACTGAACTGAAGATGCAGCAAGCAAATCCAACTGGAAGCCTTCGATTACACAGTGCCATCCCTCTCTCACTTTACCGGAAATGGACCGATGGGGGATTTTGGAACTCCAAATTCAAGCCACAGATGCAAACATGCAGCACATCCTCTCTCTCAGGGGAACCTGACATTCACAAAGATGTCACCTAGAACCAAGGCCACCAGAAAATGAGTTACCTCTACAGGTAACACCTGTTCCAAAACATCACTGGCCTTCCAGGTCCATCCTCACTTTCATCCCTCAAACCCCCTGCTATAAAACACAGCCAGTGTAACCATCCTGTCCTCTTTTCTCAAACACATGGCTGTTGGTATTCTTCTCCCACATCATCCCTCTCCCTGCCACACAACTGCGCAGCCCTGTGACAGTACTCCCACTGCTAGGAGCAATTACTAAGCTCAGTACTGCATTTGCAAGACCTCAGGACTAAAGCCTGTCAAGGCTTACTTTGGCTGAACTCCTGATCTGCCTGCAACTGCTCCTTGATTTAGCTGTGACAGCCATTTCTCTAATTAACCAGGTGCCTATGCCTAATTGGTTCTACTTTTGTTTACCTGGGCATGCTGCAACCGCAGTTTCACATATAATCAGTGATAAACAGTCACTGCACAGAATGAGATAATCCCAAGTCCACAACAATAATGTAGTGTAGAGAAATACAGGCCTGGTATGGGAGCAGTGGCCTTGGGAAGGGAAGAGACAGGACACAGTGGGGCACAGGCATGTGTGATAAACAGAGATGGCTTCTACAGACTCGGCACAGGACACCCCACCACTTGAGAGACTCTGGCTAAAAGAATTTGCAGACCTGAGCGAAATTTGTTTTAGGGGTAACAAAGAAGAAAGAAATAGTATTTAATACACAGTGCCTTTCTCTTATTTGGATGTACTGTGGAGCTAACCAATGAACCACAGAGCTTCATCATGGAATAATCAGTGAAGAGCAAAGTCACATATTACCAAGCATATAAAAATGATCTCAAGTGGATCCTAGAGCAAGGAAAATGAAGCCACAACCATGAGCAATGACACGCACCCGGTGAAGGACACCTGATGCTGGCAGCTCTCTGCAGCAGCTCACCACCACCACCAGCATGAAACCACTGACCTTAGGACTTGGCAACAGGGAGCACAACTACTGTAACTGCACTACTGTTCTTTATTTTCTGCAACATTAAGATCTGATGTAATAATAATCAGGCTCTCAAGATTTCAACTATTCTAACAAGAAATTCTTGACCTTTCCTTTAAGGTATGCTTCCATTTTCAGACAAAAATGACATTTTGTGTGTAGCACACCAGAGGCCTGTGCTCAGTAATTTACACAGAGAAATACGTGCAGAGATACACAGAGAGAACGAAGTATCCAGCAGGCACCAAGACTCCCAAAGTGTTCCCTGCACACCAGCCACTACCCCTGAAACAGCCCCAAGAAGCAGAGTTTCAGTACCCAAAGGCTTTTCCATGCATTTGGCATCTACCACACTGCACACAAAGATGGGCACTAGGTCATCTTTCCTTTAGAGCACAAATATCCAACCCTTCCCTCTTCTTTCTCAAGTCACACTCAACTCACCTCCTCACCAGAGCTGCTCCCAAGATACTCCTGTGAAATACAGCCCGTGAAACAAGATGATAATGATATTAAAAAGCAACACACATGGCATGGCAAAAGGCATCAGGGAAAACAGCCAGATTAGGAAAACAACTCACTGAGAAAACACTCATTACCCAGAAAGGACCGGTTAAACTGAAACAGTTTATACCCTAACCTGATACAGAGTAACAGCCTTAAGTAAGCATCAATACATGCTTAAGTAATAAGTTCTTAGAGATGAAATAGTATTTTGTGACACAGCTGTCACGGGGAGAACTTCCCGAGGAGAAACACTTAATGGCTCAAGGAAAAACGCTGTAGTTTCTAGTTCATACACGTTTCAAGACATCTGTTTTCATTTAACTACCTGTCACTATTAAAACCTAAAAACACTCTTTGAACTGATTGTTTCTTTGTATTATTACTTTATAGTGACAAGTAAAAACACATTCTCTCTTGCTAGTATATATACNTTGTTCGCCTCAGTTTGGACGTCGGGCAGCCCCCGGAAAGTGTCTAAGTGACGCCCCCGGTCTTGTAGAATCTTGTAGCTTCCTTCCTGCTCCTCAGGCAGCCCCGGGAAATGTCTAACTGGTGCCCCCGGTCTGTGGTTTCCCTCCAGCCCTCCCAAGGGCCCCAGGACGTTCTAGCAGGATTGTGGCCCGTTTGGTCGTGAAACCTGACTGATAGTCAAATAAACACGTTTGAAAAGGTTTANTCAGTATTCCATATGGTTAATACAGCTGCCTTTATAGGAAACTGTTCCACACAAAAAAGTTCACAGACGGGGCATTGTCCACGACGATATGAATATAACGACAGAGGCGACTCTCTTATCCTCCAACCACTAAAATATCCTACATCTGCATTTATTAAGCAAGCACACGAAACACGTAGATATCAGTGTCACAGCACGATCTATAGCCCTAACGCCCAGCAAGAGATAAAAATAATTAAGAAACCCACATTTGAATCGCTTCAATTGCACTAAGCAGCTATTTTTCAGCTGGAAATCGAGCCGCCTGCCCCTTCACGGACAAGCACACGCACGGCCGGGCCGAGCCGGGCCTGGCGC
>VXAX01006463.1:155708-181249 GCA_013399835.1 Leptocoma aspasia
TGTCTGCTTGGAGGACGAGCCTCCCTTTGCCCCAGCTGAGCAGGGTCTCTCCGTCGCCTGGAGACCTGCTGGCTTCAGATCTTCGCCGGCAAGGTTCATATTCGCTCCGGAAACACAAGAAAGAGGAAGGGCAAACAGACTTTGTGGTTAGCAGCTTTGGGAAGAGGGAGTGTGGCAGTGACACGTGTGGCAGCGGGCCGGGCACTGCTGGTGCTGCGGTACGCCTGGGACTGCTGCCGTGGTCTGCCTGCTTCTCCCGTCGCTTATGTTAAAATGTTTCTCTTGCCTGCGTGTGCAAGGTGTTGGCAGAGCCGGTGACGCTGGCAGTTCGCCTGCTTTGAGATCCCTGGAACCCAAATTCAGCGCGTCAGATCCGTGGTCAGCAGGTTGAGAGTCTGAGTAGCGTGACAGTGCACTGTCACTGTTTCAAATCTGTCAGTCACTGCTGATATTTTTCTGCAGTGAGTTGGGGAGAACAGTCGATTGAGTTGTCACAACTCTTCATGCACTCTGGTTAGTGTTTTGTGTCTTTTGATGTGTTCGGGCAGGGAGAACTTTACAAAAAATTACTTTGGCTGTGTTTCTTCACACAGCAATTAGGTAGTGGCTTTTAAATCTTCTCGCTGGCTGCCATAGGGTGCTGTTTGCAATAGCAATTTTCTGGAACTAATTAAAGCAGTGTATTGGCCTAGAGCATTTGCTGTTGAGCACCTTGTCTTTCTTTTAGCTGAGGAGTGTTAATTCAGATTTAAGTATGTTAATGTGCCTGAGGGGCTTAAAGTAATTGTATTTAAACTACTGGCACAAACTTACATACTGAGCATTGCTTAGACTTGTTCTGAGGCATTTTATACCTCCTTCCAGCAGCTTGGAGCTTTTCAACTGAATCTTCATGTTTCAGAATATTGGTTAAAGTAGGTACATCTGGCTCAGGATGAGTGTCCTTTTGGAACTGATGAATTTTTCTTATTTATATTAACAAGCAGTTTTAACTTCTTGTGCACTTTTGGTAGCTGCCTTTGGGCCTGAAATAACAGGACTTGACTTGTATCTTTGCCACCTGTGTTCATCATGAAAGTATTCTCCAAAGTGGGTTGCAGTAAAGAACTATCTCCTAGCTACTCCTGTCTTCAAATAGCAGAGCACTTCATTTTTCTGTGGTGTGAACTGCAAGCAAAGAGAGATCAGAGTTTTAATTAATGTTTGTGTAAATGTTAATTCCTTGTATCACTGTTTCCACAGCTCTGAAGAGACCACTTTCCAGCTAAAGATGGCTGCTGATACCTCTGTTGATATCCTTCAAAAAGTTCTGGAGAATGAAATACTTCAGTCAACCAAGGTTGTGGAAGAACATCTGGATGCTGAAATACAGAAGCTGGACCAAATGGATGAAGATGAATTGGAACGCCTTAAACAGAGGAGGCTTGAGGCCCTAAAAAAGAGCCAGCAGCAGAAACAAGTAATTTCTGTAGTATAGACTCTTGATGTGTAGAGTATAACAGACTTTTTGGAAATTGTATATTTGAACTAAGTGTTTTGGGGTTGTTTGGCTGGTTTTGTGGATTTTTCCCTCTTTCTCTCCCTTCTGTGCTTGTTAATTTTAAATTATCTGGGAAAGTGTCTGTCCACGTGTGCATGCTTTGTGTTTTTTAACACAGGAGGAGAGAAGCACCTCTGTGATTGTTACAATAAGGATAGGATAAGGATTCTCATACAGAGATTTGAGTGTGTTCACTGACCATTGCTATCTGGAAGCATAAGTCCTGTAGGCAACCTAACCATAAGGCTTTAGGCGCCTTCTGAAGTGTCTTTCTTCTGAAGCTTCCTTCTGAAGCTTCTGGATTGTTCCTTACAGCATATGATATGTACCCTCCTGTTAAGGTATTTTGTAGAAGGATAAAATGGGACTTTTCCTTGTTCCTATGCTGGAATAATTTGTCACACTCCTTCTAAGCCAATGAAATGTTGTGTTTGTATGACTGCTCATTTCCTCTTAATGTACGACTGCTCATTTCCTCATTTCCTTCCTTAGGAAGGAAATTGTCCCTTGGGACCTGACACCTCATGTCAGATGAGGTGGTCTTTATGCTCTCTCAGACCTCTTTTTGAACAACAGTTTACGCCATCATTTTGGTAACATATGGTGCGAGACCTGAATTATAAGTAGGGAAACTGTAGATTTCTCAGCTTATTCCATCTGAGCTAACCTAAACAAGAAATTGATTGTGGTGGGGAAGGAGTGACTTGGCTGAAAGGAGATGCCTGGCTGTGATGGAGTCCTTAAAAGCTGATGCCAGACTTTGAAATGGGAATGCAGTGAAATGTCATAGCATGGCTGGGATGCTGGAGGACAGGCAGCACCAGCAGCTTTGATTCTGTAAACACAGAAGTAGAGAAAGTGGCACGCTATTCACTTGTCTTCAGAAGTTCAGTTTATATTTGATTCTAGTGTTTTCCTTTTTCAGAAGTCATAACACTTAGATGTCCTTGGATGTGAACATGTGATAGATCTCACGCAAAAACTTTTTCATGTCATTTGGTCTTAAATCACTGTTCTCACACACTTTCAAGTGCAAATGTGAAGTAGGATACTGCTCAGTAAAAGGAGTGTGCTGTCACATTATTCTGGAATAAATCTGTGGAGAGGGGAATTAATGCATAATCACTGTTGAGGGATAAGTGAGTTCTTGATTTGCCTCATGATGACTTCTTCATATGCTCATACTTCCATGAATTTTTAATGTATACAATATTCAGGAGATTCTTTGTTCTATCCTAATTTAGCTTACAGGATGTCTTTGGTTTGCTTGGAAACCTTTTTTTTTCTTTCACCTTCCTAAGATAAAACTGCAAGATTAAGAACAGCGATTTATCTAAATTTTTTCTCCCAACTGGAAAATGAAGGTTTTTGTCAAATTTTGTCATAGTGCACTACTTCTAATCATTTAGATTAGTCTGTACTTGTTAAAATACACTGCAATTAACTTTTAGTAATGTGGCTGTGGGTCTTTTCCCTAAGTGTGTTTGTCAAAAATGTGGAAGATTAGCTCTTTGGAAACTGTATTTGCACACTTAATCAGACAGTTTTTGAAGTTACCTCTAAATTTTAGCTTGTGACATTCTGTTTCTCCACTGATGTTATGACTAATGGTGCACATATGTTTTCTGAATGATTTTCTGTGAGCCTAGTCCATGTTAAGAACTATTGGATAGGTAAACATCATCTATTGCAGATGAGTTAGTAGGCTTTTCTCCTCACTGATTTTTTTCATAGAGTAAAAAATTAAAAGAAATTTATTTAATTCATATAATTACTTGACTAAGTTTAAGACGAGTTGAGTGTACAAAAAAAAATTCAATTGTCAAGAGTTTTTGTTGTATTCTTTGAACTAGTCTTGTCTTACTGAGATGCTGCATTGCAGAATTTTATGTATTTGTATAAGATTTGTATTTCCAAGTAAGTAAGGTGGCCTTATCTGTGTATTTTCAAAATAAAACTAAAGGGGAGGAAGTTGTTTCTCCACTACTGTATGAAATGGGTTTTCACTGCAGGCCCCCTCTTCCATTTTCTAAAAGCTGTGGGGTTTGCAGAACAGATAGACTGACAACCTCCATACTAATTATTTGCTTTTGTGTTTTTCAAGGAGTGGCTTTCAAAAGGACATGGAGAATATAGAGAAATCCCAAGTGAGAGAGACTTTTTCCAAGAAGTCAAAGAAAGTAAAAATGTGGTTTGCCATTTCTATAGAGATACAACATTCAGGTATAGTAAATAAGCTGTGCTGAAGAAACCTTTCGTTTAAAGATGTTTATAAAAAATGATGTGGTTTTTTGGTTTTTCAAATCCCACTCATTAACAGCATTTTTAGAATTATTCACATTGCTTCATTATAAATCTTAGTCACTTTTCAAGACATTTGATTTTTTTAAATGTATTTTTTCCACTACAGTTTATCTGAACATGATTGGACAACAATTAGTATTGTGCTACATAGTTGATTATAACATAGATGTATAACCTCTTTGACAATATGTGAGAGATTGCTGTGTTTCATTATTGTTTGAGGCAGCTAGGTCTGTAAATGTAGACCATACAAGACCATGAAAGAGAAGCATTTCAAAAAGATGGCTTTGGTTAGTCCAGATAGAGAGAAGCTGGGTGGTTCCAGCAAATAGGGGAAAAAAAAAAACCAAAATCTTGTCAAGGCATCTTGAGAATTTAACCTTTTACTTTGAAAGGATCAGTTGCAGCTGCTTTCCCTTTGTGCCCGTGCCTTTATGATTCTGTCACTTTTTTTAGAGTGTGAGACACCTAGATCTGAGAATATGTGCTGACAGAATAGGAACCCAAACTAAGATGTCCCACTTCCTTGGAAGAATTTCAGAAGTTCTGGGTTCCTCACTGTGTCTCTCTCAATGTGTTCTGTTAAAATGCAGTTGCAAAGTAGAGTAGTTTATTGAAGGAGGAGCCAGTTGTCCTGGTTTTGGTGCTTTGGGGTTTTTTTTCCCCTAAAGGCATTATGTTCTCCCTGGCATATAGAATATAAACTCAAACAGCCTCCATGTGAGAAATTGAAAGAGGTCAAGGCTGGATTTTGCAGTGAGCTATCCATGTCCTACATTTCCTAAGTGTTTAAAGCAGTTGTATTTGGCTAGCTTTTACTCAAGAGAGTGAAAGGCTGTCACTGCAAATAAAGTACCTTAGGACAGGTTTGGGTTCTTGTTTCTTGAATCAGCAAAGTCTGTAGGCTCAGACAGAAGAAGGAACTTTTGAGAAAGTGCTTTGTAAAGTGTGTCATGCTGACAAACAGGTTGAAGCTCATGTGTTGGGTTTACCAGCCACCATATCAAGTTGCTTTCATCTTTGCCAGTCCAGCTTTTTGATCTGTTCAGCTCTCCTCTTGAGTTTAAGGACAGTCACATCACAGAGTTCATGCAGCTAAGCCAAACTGCTTAGAGAAGACAATCCAGAAAGCTGAGGTTGCAGGTGAAAAACCCACAAATCTCTGTGATCTGACAAGTATTTTAAGCAGTTCACATCGCTGTCCCATGGCTGAGAAACAATAGTTGCATGCTCACTCTTATTCCATGGCAACAGAAAAGCGAAGTATTTTTGCCTTTAGCACTACTGTGCAAAGCAGCCTGTGCAAATCACTTTTTTTTCACTTACACTGACTTACTGCATCTCAACTGTGAAGGCAGTGACTGCAAAAATCCAAAACACTGTAACACATTGAGAGTACTTCTCTGAATGAATCTTCTATAGTGAAATTTTTCCAGTTGACAGGCAGTGAATTTAGAGCTGGAACAATAGAAAGAAATGTCATCAGTAAGGGCAGGCCTCAAGAAATTATAGCGAGGCTTCCAGGTGTATGGAAGATAATTAGCAAGAAATTAGAGAAAGGGATGGTATAATTGTACAGTAGAGGTGCTCCAGGCTGTTGCACTATTAGTCATTAAATCCAACTACCTCTGAAACATAGCTCCTCTTGAAACTAAACTCTCATTTACAAAGGTCATGTCTAAGTATTAACATGATAGAACTGCTGCTTTTAAACTTCCTCTCAAATGCATATTCATCAGCTTATTCACTCTAACATTTTGTATATTTTGGGTTAATTTTTCCACAGGTGCCAAATAATGGACAAACATTTGACTGTATTGGCAAAAAAACACATTGAGACAAAATTCTTGAAATTAAATGCTGAAAAATCTCCTTTCTTGTGTGAGAGACTGCGCATCAAAGTAATTCCCACTCTAGCACTAATAAAAGATGGAAAAACACAAGACTACGTCGTGGGCTTTACTGACCTCGGTAACACCGATGACTTCACTACAGAAACCTTAGAATGGAGATTAGGCTGTGCAGACGTAATTAATTACAGGTAATTAAGTGTTCCATGATTCTTCTATTTTCAGATAAGCTACAAAGAGAATGAGCTTGCAGACAGAAGAGTCTGAAAGGTTGTAACTTCAATGTGTTGTATGCTAAAAAAGATGTAAGATTTTAATCTAGTTACTTAGTCTGTGTGCTTCATCAAGGGAAAGAAGAGAACCTCTTTGGCAAAGTATTGAGACATTGTAATGAGTGTTGAGTTGTCCTTTTTGTAGAGTAATAAAAATAAACCCAGTTCTTGTCATGAGGTGTATGGAGTAGCAGTGATGCTCTGCTATGGCTTCAGAGTCATGCATCTAATGTAATCCTATAGCATCTATAGATGCTTCATGTCACAGTTGCAATGCAGTGAAGTCTGAGCATGTTTAATCCACTTCAGAGAAAACTCAGCAAGTCATCCTTAAACTGCATCTAAGTCAGTATTACATACATGAATATACTTTTTTCTTCAACAAGCTGTACTGAAAATGGAAAATAATTTGAATAAATATAAATAAACTGAGTAACAGTACAATATAATCATCATAAATACCTTGTTAAAGACTACAGAACAAAAGGCAGTAGAACGTATCTGTCGCTACAATAGCCTAAGTTTACAGGAGAATTATTTACCTAAATTCTGCTTTCCTTTCCGATGTGGCTCAAATGTCATCTCTCTTTTTAGGATAATTTTGCTGTATTGTTTTGAATGTTTTTAATGCTTTTTAAATTTCATTACCTGAATTTATTTTAAATGTCTAATGAGATAAAATTTTGGCAAGAAGTACTGTATCTTAAAGCCATAGAAAGTACAACTCAGTTTGGCTTAGTAGCTGTTGAACTTTGGGTGAAATGACTGAAATTTTATAATTTTAAAACAACTGGTATTTCCCAGTTCAATAGAAGGCAAATATGCAGAGACAGCTTGGATGCATATTCTAGACAGAAACAGCCTTTTATGGGAAAATCCTTCTCTGGAGTTGTATCAAGCACCACAGAATTTGCTAAACATTGATGCATTGGCTTATGGCGTAATTCTACTTCTACTTGACTCTACTAGTACTGTGTATGTGTTCTTAGCTGCTCATGGAATGGAGGAATTTTGTTCTTCCTTCCTTTTGGCAGACCCTGGCTTCGCAGTGCCAGCCACATTTCCACACTGCTCTGAAAGTAATGTCCCACTCTGTGGAATTCCTGAAAAGGGCATAGGCCTCCTCAGAGCTTAGGAATTAGCTTTTCCTTCAACCTGTGGGATAGCAGATGGTAAAAGGGGATACTTCATTTAGGGGAAAAACTGTTCAGGTCAGATTATTTGCCCAAAATCAGGATTCGAGTGGTATGTTGATGTATGTGACTAAATCACGATCAGTGAACTGTATGTTTAGGATTAATATCAGCAAAATAGTATTAAAGTTTTGTAAAGAACTACAAATTTCTTAACACCCCTTTATAGCTAATTCCAGAAGGTTGTAACTGTTGTAATTGCTGACTCACTCGCTGACACTTGGATGCAAACCCCTCACAGGTAATGTGAGCAAAAGCAGGGCACACCCTTTTCCTAGCAGCCAGAGGGGATTCCCCTCCTTGCCCAACCCTGCTGGAAGAGAGGCAGGTGCTCCAGCTTTATATGAGAACTTGCTGTTCCCAACAGGAAACACAGGTCCATTCGCATGGATGCACATGCTGGTGAGAGAGCCCCTACCCCTACAGGATCATGGGGACACTCTGAGGTGCGAGTTCCCCCACGGTCCTGTAGAAGATGTGCATCCCGTGGGGAAACTGCTCTGTCTGGCCTAGGCAGAGATAGCACAAGGTGACTTCTGGCAAACCGCAGTTCTAACTCCAAAGTCCCTGTTAGCAACGTTTTAGCTTCTTTAGTACTGGTGGCTCCTCACCTGTTTTGAAAAATCTCTCTAAATTTCCCTGGTTACAGTTTAATCTGACAGATGGTTGTCTTTAGCATGATCAGTTTGCAGGAAAAGCCTTTTCAGACAGTTTTTCTCAACAGCTCCACTCACAGGTGCTGTTTACTTTCACACTCCTGTCTTAACTCCAGTTATCCAGGCCATTTTGACCAGGATGTGCTATGCTAGCAACACCACAGTGCTGCTTAGTGTGGCTGTGGCAAGTAGGCATTGTGTTCTCTTATAATGTGTTTTTCTGGAGAAACAGGTCATTAGAGATGATGCTTACTGTCTGTATGAATATGGTTTTAATCAACTTGTCTTACCCTTTTTCTGTAGTGGAAACTTGATGGAGCCACCTTTTCAAAGTCAAAAGAAATATGGAACAAGCTTTACAAAGCTGGACAAGAAGACCATCAGAGGAAAAATATATGATTCAGATTCTGATGATGACTAGAAGAGCCGCTAAATATATTTGTAAATCATCTTTTGTTTATGCGTGATACATTTCTAAGAATGTTTTTTATAAAGCTTACTGCTTTTCATTACATCTGCACATAATTCTCATTTTTCTATACAGTTTTATACAACTGAGTCACAGCAGGAAAAAGCTTAAGTATTTTTTTTTCCTCTTTTGGAAGTCATTTGTAATTTGAAAATCTTAGTCCTTCTAACTAAATGACATGGCAAATGATGAACTTAAGCCCTTTGTCTTAAGTATAAGTTTATGAAATGTTTTGAAGTAACTTAGAAACAGCTGTATGAAGTCAGACCAAAGGTCCCTCTGGCCCAGGATCCGGTCTCAGTGGCTAAAAGGAGATGCACAAGGAAGAATGAAAACAGGGTGACCAGAGAGCAATGCTTCCCCACAATCTACTTTAAGCAATCTGTGGCTTGGGGAACACCATATCTGAGAGCATTTGCTGCTTAAAATAATGGAAGAAAAGTCTCTTTAAATCCTCATAGTATCCAGGCATCCACATCATGTGGCAGGGAGGTCACAGTTTAACTGTGCTGTGTGAGGAACTAATTCTTACTGTTTTCATTGAATCTGGAAAAGTTTTTTTTTTCTGTTTTTCATTTTTAAAGGAGGTAACAGACACTTAAAAAAGAAGGTTGTTTTCTATCAGTTCCTCTTCCAGTTGTCTTTTTAAATTTATTATTACTTACATTATCAGTAAAGCACCACAAAATTATTAATGAAGAAATTGTGCATTTTAAAAAATAATTGCTTATCTTATGGTGCCATATCATGCCATTGAATAAATTAACTGATTGCACTATAAGTTGTAAAAACAGTCATAACTTCTGTGAATTCTGAAATAGATGGCCAAGAGAAATGCCCTTTTACCATCTACGAATGTTGCATGTCAGAGCTGATACAGCAGGTAATAGCACATAGCAACAAGCATGTTGAAAACAGCCTTGTTCACAGGTTTGTATCATTCTGTGGTTGTGAATGTGTGGATTTTATAGCAGATGCTTTGTACAAGAGAGTAGAATAGAGAAAAGTATTTGGGAGAAACCTTGATCGTTAAGTTTAGATATAGTGCTGCATACTGTGTACTGTTCTTCAGTAATGGACAGAATTTTTAAGAGACATCTTCCTTGGACACAACGTAAAATTCCTGGCTAGGTGAACCGTTGATGAGTTTTCATTTTCAGAAAAATTGTTTGCTTTGTGCTGAAGGACCCTTTTGAGGTGGTACTTTGAACCCAATTGGTCCAAACAGCAGTGAAGTGGGTCTAGCCAGTCTTGCTGCCTTGTCGTAGAGAACACTTGTGATTGGGCCAGCCCAGCAATATATCTCTTTAAGTTTAAAAAATTATATTTTAGTTCTGTTCATGTACATTGAAATAAAATTATTTTAATTCTAATGTTGACTGCTGTATCCTTTCAAAGAAGGTCTAGGTGCTGTGGATTAATTTCTGTATTAATAAAGTCCATCAGAAAGTTTGTTGGAGCCCTTTCTAGATTTCTAACAGGTGATACACAGTTCTGTCCTAACATACAAGATCACTTTGAGAACACAATCAGCTTAAGATGTAGACAGCTGCTTGTTGATCTAGGAGAAGCATAAAGGAGACTTGGCTTTGCCTTGATCCCCTTTTTAATGCACAAACTCTTTAAATGCATTAGAAAGTGCTCCTTTTTTTCCCCTGCATCCAGTTGCATGAAATTCAGGAAACCAATATTCCAACAGTATTTTTACGAGTATCTTAGCAGGACTCATCACTGAGCCCTAATTGTGTTGAATGAGCTGTGGAAATATAAAATCACCTCTAATGCAGTTGCATGCTGTGTGGAAACGTGTGGGCTTGTCAGGATTCCAGCACGGTGCGTTGTTGGAGGTTATTCAGTTCCACACGTGAATAGCCTCATTACCAACTCACTGCAAATCCTACTTGGAGTCTGTGGTTTCATGTCACTTTAAGCTGATGATTTTTTTTTCTAGGTTAATCTTTCATCCTTCCTGGAACCTCTTCCTTCATCAGGCTTGTAACATGACCACACATACTCTAGTGCTGATACAAGGAGTTTGCAGGAATGTGTGGCTTGGGTAGAATCAGACTCTGGGAATGGGCTGGGTTGCAAGGGAGCCTAGAGATTATCTAGCTCCAATCCCCCTGCCATGGACATGGGTAACAAGGGAAGTTCAGATTGTTCATACTATAAATATATTTTGAAGTAGGAATCTCACAGATTTTCTCCTTCAGGTTCTTTACTTTCATGTCTGGTTTCTGCATATTCTGTCTTGAGTCCTCTTGGCTACACCCACCTCCATCCTGCATATTACTTTGAGATGAACAACTCAAGCACAAAAATTTTGGTTTTGCTGAAATGTAGAAGTTCTTTAAGAAACAGGAAATTCATCTAGTTTGAGTAGTGAGGAACAAATAACTCTTCTGTGGTAGAGTTTAATGATTTTGCTGTGCAGGTTAAATTAATGAATTGTCCATTATCATAAGACCTGGGACAGCGAGCTAGAAGTGTCACAAAGAGTCAGAGAACACCAGCTCAAATAAGTGTCAGCTGTACAGACTTGAAAAGCAGAAAGATTAACTTTGTCAACAGCAACCTAGTGGCCGTACGGCTGATAGATGAGATGATGATGGTTTGCAATATCTAAAAGGAATGCACGTTTTATGTCATTAATTGCTTACAGCAGATGGATGAGGTATGTGAGGACATGACTGACTAAGGTTCCTGAGCCTAGACCCATCACAAAATGGTACCTGGTCTGGCATGTTTCAACTGTGAAAGGTTATTAGACAACAGAGATGAGGAATGTTCAGGTATAGCTTTGAAAGTGATGGGGCTTAGGCCTGAACTCAGCATATAACTTTAATAATGATCAGTGCTTAAGTCTGTGCCTGATGCTTGGTATGAAATAATAAAAAAAAAGCATGAAGGCAATAATAATAATAACCAAACAGGATCTCAGTTGTTCAGCTCTTGATGCTGAACTATGTGGACTTGACTGGACACTCCTTGTTCACTGATTGATCCTGGGTTTTGCTGTGTTTCTACTCAAGAAATCTACCCCAAAGTGAAGTGCTGAGTTGAGCTTTGAGGTCTGGGAGTGTGAAGAAGTCTGGTCCCAGGAAGAGGCAGGATGAGAAACAAATTCGGAGAGGGCAACAACTGAGTAGCTGCTCTCATACCTCATTAGTAGGCTGGCTTACCTGCAAGTGTCACAGGGCTAGAGGGAGACCAACTCAAAAGATTAATTGATGCTTTCAAATCCTATGTTACAAGTAATCCCCTTTTTTCTATCCCCCACTTAGAAATACTAAAATTAAGACTTTTCTACTGAAATTTCTATAGAAATTTGGGCTTTGACCAGTACAGTTTCTAAGACAAGCCTTTTGTCTTCCCCATAAGAGTAAAGCTAATGTTCTCAACCCAGTGTGAGGGATGCTGTCACTTCATCTCTCACATACACACAAACAAGCACTAGCTGATACAGAAATAACATGGCTTTTGCACTCATTGCATATACAGTAGCTGTGTAACCCACTTTTTGAAAGGAAAATTCTGTCAGTAGTGCTTGATCTGTCTGTCCCTTTGGAACAGCTGTATATGACAGTTTGAGAGTGAGAGTTACCCTCTGGAGCTGAAGAAAAGCCTCTAAGAATCAGAAGGTGAGGCTACTTGATGTTACTGTAGACTACTTGAGAACTCTTCTGAGGGGTATGTTGCTCCTGAGCCACATTTAAAGGATAAATAGAGATAGGTTCCACCACATTTGACACAAAAAAGGTCTACTCTGAGCATTCAGCCAGTCCAATATGATTGTTGTGATCCAAGACATTGTGGTCTGCCAGATGCTCCTCATTGCCTCTCCCTCTGCAGAGCACCATTCTGTATCATATGCTACAGAAGGGAACTTATGCTCAAACCTTCTTCATCAATTTAAGGTAACACATCAAACTGGCTAAAGCAGTACATAACACCCCAGAATATCACCCAAAAATACCTTGTTCAAATTTGGTTAATTAATTTTTAAGTGCATGTACACTGAGAAATACTGGGTGCTTGTTGATGGAAAGGAAGCAGTTAAGAAAACTTACTTTTAGAAAGCCCATATAAGGTGCATATTCTAAAGCTACTTTTTGGTTTTTGATGAATTGTTACAGCCATGGCTTGAGCTTCCTAAACTAAGCCAACACTGATCTAGTAGCCACATAGCTGTGTCAGCTCAGTGTTGAATCTGTGTTAATATAATTTGCATTTTGGAACACAGCCTGTTCAAGCATCACCCACCTGGTGGTATGACTTCAACATGTGACTCTTATAAAAAAGGTTTAAAAATTAACTTACCTTCTTTGCAAACCATGCAATCTCTGGTAACAATTGGCTTTTCCCAAGATGACATTGTATGAAAATCAGGTGATTGTAATACACAGAACATTAATTACCTTACTGGTCTACTTCCTCCTTGCTAATTATTTCTTTTGTTAGTGCACCACCCTAGAAAAAATGCTGAAATGGTTTCCTGTTTGTTTTCTAGAATGTTAACAGTCCTCAATGCTTTGTATCATTAATTCCAGGCACACAGAAATGCCCTTAATAGTTATCATCAAAACACAGAATGGTTTGGGTTGGAAGGCACCTTAAACATCACTTAGTTCCAAGCCCAATGGCCAGGGACATCTTCCATGAAACCAGGTTGCTCAAAGCCTTATACAGTGTGTCCTTCAACGCTTCCAGGGATGGGGCATCCACAACTTCTCTGGGCAACCCGTTTCAGTGTCTCACACAAAGACGTTCTTCCTTGTATCAAATCCAAAGCTACCCTCTGTCAGTTTGAAGCCATTCCCCCTTGTCCTATCACTACATGCCCCTGTACAAAGTGCCTCCACAACTCTCTTGTTTGGTCCCTCTAGGTAGTGGAATGTGCTACAAGGTCTCCCCAGAGTATTTCCTTTTCCAGGTTGAACAATCCTAATTCTAGCTTGTCATAAGAGAGGTGCTCCAGCCCTCTGATCAACTTGGTGACCCTCCTCTGGACTTGCTCCAGCAGTTGCACATCCTTCTTAATTTGGGAGCCAGTGCTGAACATGTTACTCCAGGTAGGATCTTATGAGACTGTAGTGGAGGGGCAGAATCCCCTTCCTCAGCCTTCTGGCCACAACTAACTTTGGTGCAGCCCAGACATCAAGGGAAAGAAGAGAATCTCTTTGGCAAAGTATTGAGACATTGTAATGAGTGTTGAGTTGTCCTTTTTGTAGAGTAATAAAAATAAACCCAGTTCTTGTCATGAGGTGTATGGAGTAGCAGTGATGCTCTGCTATGGCTTCAGAAGTGAAATGAATGTCTTTTATGCAGTGAAGTCTGAGCATGTTTAATCCACTTCAGAGAAAACTCAGCAAGTCATCCTTAAACTGCATCTAAGTCAGTATTACAGAGTTATCTTTCTGATCTGTGAGTGCATGTGGCTGGGTCATATTGAACTTCTTGTCAACCAGTGACCCCAAGTCCTGCTGCTCTCAAACTATTCATCCCCTTGCCTGTATTTGTGCTCGGGATTGCCCTGACCCATGTGCAGGACCCTAACCTGGCTCAAACTTTGAATTACTTGCTTTAGGTGATAGATGTGTCTTTTAGATGGGATGTGAACAAGCTCTCACAGAATCCAATCCAGTGACCTTTTTGCTAGGACACCTTTCCTACAGTAAAATTAAAAACTTCATTTTAGAGGACAGAAGGAAAATACCTGTTTTCCTCCCTCATAAACACTTCTGGCCTTAGATGTTTTATGTGAAGGTCAGAGAGATGCAGAGTGGGATGTTACTTCAATGCTCATCTGCATTATTCAGAAAGGCAAGATACAGGAAGAGATTGGGACCCTCAGCACTTGTTTGCTTCTGAGTAGAGTGAAAACCAACAGCCTCATGTCCTACAAGTTTGAAGACTTTTGAAGATCTGTAGATGTGGTGCTTAGGATGTGCTTTAGTGGTGGAATTGGCAATGCTGTGTTAATGGTTGGACTCGATGATCTCAGAAGTGTTTTCCAACCTAAATGATTCTATGATTACTTCCAGGAACACTAGATATAAAAAAGAAAAAGCTATGGAAATTTAATTATTAAATTGGGTGTGTCCCTTTAAAAGCTGGGAAGGACGACTGTAGAGGATTTGTCTGAGATGATGCTACAGATGTATCTTCAACTGGTCAGTAGTGGTAGGTACCCAACCTACGTCAGCAGTGATGGGCAGCTTCCCTATAAAGCAGTTACAAAGTCTGAGAATACCTGGTGTTACCTATAATTACACCTGAGACAAAAGGAACAGCCTGAGAAATTCATCTCCCTGTCGATGTTATGAAACAAGTTGAAACTCACAAGGGAGACAATAATTAATGTGGGTATAATTCCAAGTAATTTTAGATGGTATTCTCACCACCCAGTGACATGTGATGCTAAAACCTCCAACCTGAAGGAGAATAACATGTGCAGCATGTAGTGCTTTTCAAAATGATGCTCCATTTTGATGGCTTATCCATTAAGTGGAATGAAAAAACTTCCCTTGGCATGAGGGGGAAAAATATAAAGTGAAAATCTGTAAGTAGGAAAGAACTGTTGGTACTGAACCTTGGTGTGCTTTAGATCTCAGGAGTGGTCCCTTTTAGTTTGTGTAAGACAAGTGGAAAATGCCATTGTGTCAGGTAACATTTTTTGTCCACTCTGCTCTCCCTTTACCTGAACGTAACCAGCAGTGTCATTGACAGACCACAGAGAAAGCTGTGGTCACTGACTGCAGCTTAATGCCAGGATCCCCATGAATACCAGGAACCTTTCCTGCTTCTTAAATTTAAGAAGATGCAGATACTATTTGATAAGTGAACTCCTCCTCTTTCCTTGACTTTTCATCCCCTCCCTCCCAGTCACACGCGGTGCTGACCAAACCCAGCACAAGGAGAATAGGTATTGACACTGTACTCCTAATGTAATTTTCCAAACTAAACCTATCATAAAAATGAAAAAACATGCTGTAGTAGTGACAGATGCAGCCCACTCTCATTAAGTGGCTCACCTACACTCAATGTTCTGTGTTTACAGCCCCACAAAGACCTTTGAGCAGAAGATGGTGTTTTCCAACATTGTGCAGCTCTCATTACGTGGTGCTGCCTTGGACAAATGCACTGGCTGAGAGCCCTGCTCCATTCAGTGTATATGAGCATATTTCCATAGAGGGTGCTTGCTTTTGGCTTTTTACTCTAAAAGGCAGTTAGAAAAATTTGTGTGGATAAAGAGGTTTTGAGCGAGAAAAAGTCCATAACACTGCTGAAAAGGTATCCTCTTATTTGGCCTTAGAGTGGAATTTGTATGAAAACAAGGAATCTCTTCCAGGGACCTAAGAGATTATAGAAGCACAGATAAAAAAACTTGGATTTAAAACATAACATCCACTACTCAATGAGTATATAAAGAGGCATGCAATGCAGAATTAAGGCATTAAGAATTCATGTGACTACCGTGAAATGTATAAAAATGTGATTACATGGTAACAAATTAAAGAGAAGAATATGTAGCAAAGACAAACAGTATTTAAATTCAAAACTTTATCTTAAGGACCATCAGCAAGTGGACAACATATTAGGAAATAAATCTTACCTAAGGTTATAGGCTACTTCTCAAAGAAGGTCCCAAGTCATCAGCATGAACACAGGCTCAGTGACAGAGGAACATTAGTTTCTTGTCACTAACGTGATGCTGTTTTTATAAAGGATACCTAGATGTTAGTACTAAATTGTTATAGTCTATTTGAGAGAATACATCTCTTCCTAATACAAATTGTCTTGTTCTGTAGAGGATAAATGAATATATCTACTGGGTTTGCTGCCATCAAGCTGTGCACTGTGAGCTTTTCCCAGATAATTTCTTCTGGTTTTCCTTCCCTCCAGCATTTAATCAGTCACTATTGCTCTTGAAAGCACACTGTACATGTGATGTTTCTATTTTCTAAGTGTTAAACCAAGACAACACCACAAACATGTGCACCTTACATTATGTCAAACATTACCTTCTGCTGTTCAAAATGTTAAACCCCAGTAAAAGGATTACATGATAGTCTAGTCTGAGATACCACAATGGGGTATCAGGTTTATGCATGAAGAAGGATTGCCTAGCTTTGTTGTAATCTTTGGGAAGGTTTCAGTAGGAATTCTATATTTAAGACTCACCTTAACCCTTGTACTAAACCTCCTGTAACAGTGCCTGGCTTTTAACATATTAATTAATATCTGGCCAAAACAGCATTTCCTACCTGCCACATCAGTCCCAAAAGAGCAATGGGAATAGATGGATTCATAATGCATTAAACAATGAAGAGAAAGCTACCAGAAGAAAATCTTGGCCTTCCTAACCTCCACGCATGCTGGGCAGAGTCTAGGGTAGAGAAACATGTGGCAAACGGAACAAGATTGATGGGCACTGGCGTCCCAGACTGTCTTTCCTTCTCCAAGTGACTCAGCTGTTTCAGATATGTGAAAAGTGTCTTGGCTGCAAAGTGCAAGTCTTTCAGAGCCCCTCTGTGTGTTCCCACTAGCTTCAGTTGCTGAGAGAGCAGTTTCTTCCTCCAAATTTCTGCTGCAAAGTCCCACCTCCCCACATCTTAAACTCAGACCCTGCCTCTGCTCTCAAAGTAGTCAACTGCCCCTCCTGAATTAGGTTTGTTGTAAGCAATGAAGCAGTGGGATGATTTTCCTTAATTGTCCTTGTTAAAATTCATATGGAAGTATGACAATTAAAAGCTTGCCTATCTGAAACTATTGAGGAAACAAGACAAAGACAATCATTCCAGAAATATGTCCAGAAGCAAAGCAAGGAGAGGACTACACAGGGATCTGTTTTTTGCCTGGCCTCTGTCACTGATTCACTTTAATAATTTCAGCAAGTCATTTACTGTGCATCAATGTGCTTATTGATGGAGGAAAACCAGTGTTTATTTCCTTTCACAGAGTTGTCCCAAGTCTGACTAACCACCACTTGTGCAAATCTTTGGATGAAAGAAATCATTGGAATTCTAAGCTCTTAATATATATTACTTATTGTACTTTAAAACAGTCATCACACTAGGTAGGAATTAACATTCCTAAGCCCATAGGGCGGGTACCTTTTCCTATGTATATATATGAAAGTCATCAAGTGACCTGCCTCAGAGGAAGGAGAACTGAATACAGGTGAGTCTGAATTCACCCAGAGAATATTTATTTAGAACCAGACGCTTTGATTTATTTTGATTTAGCATTTTGCCAATATTGTGACTGCTGTGCTGTTTCTATATAAGGCCTGTGAGGTTTTTGTGATGGGAGTGAAAAAAAAATTCCTGGATGTGGAAACAGCTACATCCTGCAGCTTTCAATGGGGACCCGGATGGATTTGCCATTGAACTTATAGGTGTTGGATCAAGCTTTATTGATCTGGGCTTGTGAATACTTAGCCTTAGTGCTGGAGCTCAAACAGAGCTACCAAGTGTACCCTGATCTGGCTATGGGCATTGCTGGCCTGAATAAATTCAGTCAGGACAAGGGAGTCTTTCCAATTATACCAGTGGATTATTTGTGTTTCTGCATCCATACAATCTGGTTTGCAGCAGAAATGCAGGCTAGAGAAATGCTATTAAAACTGATAATGTATTTTCAAGTGTTAACAGGATTAGTGTTAATTGCCTACAAGACTCATGGTGTTTGAAATTTTCTTGGGGAAAAAAAAATAAAACTACCAACATTTGTAAGCCATAAAAGCTGCTCAGTTTAAATGTGTTCATCAGCAAGGCAAATACAGTCAAACTTTTTTTCATTTGATAGCTATCATCTGATGACATTTTGGAATTTTATTAATAAGCACAACACACACATTTATCAGTGAAGTGGTTATCTGCCAATATTATATAGAGAAGTATTATTTCACCAAATAAATGTTGGGGTTGCCTTGCATGCTCTTAGCAGAGTATTAAGGGTCATGGTTCTTGATTTTTGAAAACAAGTTTTTCCAAAAGCCAAGGAAAAATCCTTTTTGAACAGAGAGGCAGAGGTTGTGTGCACTTTATAGCACATTAGACTTCAAACACCTATAAAATTAAAGCAAAGCTAGTGGACCTGCTCATCGTAAAGACATACTATGGGCCTTCAGGAGGGGCCATGTGAGCAGGCAATGACAACTGACGGGCTAAAAAGGCCCCTGCTAGTCCAGGCTGCCAACAGGGACCTCCCTGATCCCAACCTCCCTAATGGGAGAAAATACCTCTGTTGCCCAACCCCTCCTCAGCTAATGCCATCCCTGTCTGGTGCCTCAGGGTGGAAGCTTTTGGCATGCCAACTCTGCTAGAGTATTGTTGAAATCAGCAGTAATTTCTTCATGTTTTGCAAACCACTGTGTTTCCAGGTCTCCCAGGACAG
Organism: Leptocoma aspasia; assembly: GCA_013399835.1. Taxonomy (NCBI): domain Eukaryota; kingdom Metazoa; phylum Chordata; class Aves; order Passeriformes; family Nectariniidae; genus Leptocoma; species Leptocoma aspasia. The sequence goes on from VXAX01006463.1 coordinate 174,394, forward strand.
CTGAGGAGAGCCATCACCATGATCCTCGCACTGCTGTTGCTGGGTCTTTCAGCCCTTGTTGGTAAGATGGATTTGGGTTGCTGTCAAAAGCACACTGGGAATTGTTTGCAGAAGGACCTTGGAGAGGAAGTGTGCAGTCAGGTCTGAGGCTCCCTTCCTGCATGGCTCTGTAAATCCTGTGTGGCTAAAGATCCTCAGCTGCTGTATGAGGCTGCTTGCTGCACACAAGTGTCTTTTAAACCAGCTCATCTGGAGGATGGGACTGAAACCAAGGGAGTCACAGCCTTGTCTCCTCTTGGTGTTCCTAGGCAACCTTATCCAATGTCCCTGCCTTCTCAGAAATGGTCTCACTGGAGTGGTAATCTGTTTGATGGAGGCTATTTGTTCCTCGATTACAGGGGAAACAGGGTAATTTTCCTAGACTGAGGCAAGCATTCTCCTGAATTAATTCCTCACTGAGTTATCAAGGGACACAGGAGACAATCCCAGCCAGGGTGCTCAGCTACCACCAGCCATCATCTGAGTGGTTCCAAACACTGAGGGGCATTGAATGGGAACAGCCCTCTGAAATAAATGCAGAGGCTCTGGTTCTCCCCTCCCACACCAGCCTTTAGACCTAACAGGGCAGGTGCATACTCATCTAAATAGTCATTAGATCCATTTGCTTCAATATTCAATTAGAAAAGAACCAATTTCTGTTCTCTACCTTTCTTTGATAACATTACTGATGGAGAGCAGTGGCAACCATACAAGCAGGGCCAACACAAGGGGATGTGGATTGCAGGTCTGGACTCTCTCATGTTTGACTTGTGTGCACTTGCAGGACTTCAAAATTACTGCTCTGAGATCTTATGTGTTCAAACACCTCTGTTTAACATTTCAGCTCCATCCGTGAGCTCCAGTTGCTATGGCGATATAAGTGCTCTTCAAGCCCCCACGATCACCTGTACACCTGTAAGAGCCCCTGATTGTGGTATGTATCATTCATTGCTTGATTGTTTGTACCTGACAGAGAGATGCCTTGCCTTCTGTCATTGCCAAATTAAATGTGGTGCAGCTATTCAATCAGCCAAAAGGGAGAAAGAAACACTTCCTCTCCCAAAATAGCAGGTGAAGCCTTCAGACCTGAAGGGAAGTGGAAGGACAAACTTCATGTCCCATAGTCAGGATCTTCGGCCTCAAAGCAAAGGGAAATAGTACCACCTCTTTTCAGTTAAAACAGCTTCTTCACCAGCCAGGACCTTAGCATCAGCCTCCTCACAAAGCCCCAGGGCTTGTCTGCTCCAAGGGTAAGATACACAGAGCCAGGTCCTGAGCGCTGGCATGTTGGCTGAGCTGACCAGTGCTTCACACTTCCCGCTTTCTTGCCTGGTGTTACTGCCTGGTGTCACCACACAGCTGACTATGTCACATTCATACTGCTGGTATCTCCAGGGATTTTGCCACGTTCCTTGCATGTAAGCTCTTCCAGGGCAGGCACCTGACTGCGGGCATTCATGCCTAGATCTGAACCTGCTTGCTTGTTTCCAAACTGTTCCAAATTTGCTTTAAAAAAGCCCCCAACCTCCAGAAATAGACCATAGCTGTTACTGCAGTGTGGCCAGTCAGTAGTAACATACCCCTTGATTTTTTCAAATCCATTTTGAAAGTTCAGTTTTTCTGACTCCAGAGGTGCAGCAGAAGAAGAGGACCATGCATTCCACCTCCTAAGAAGCCTCCCTGTTCCCCTGGTTGTCCTTGGGTAGTGGAACAGCAGCTCCCTGGCCATGGTCATAGCAATAGGGCTGTGCTTGTTCCTCAAACCCCACTGCCCAACTTGGTGTAGATGTGATTTCTTAAAAACTTGAGTTACTCCTTTGACACACCTGCCCAAGGGGAAAGCAAGGGATGAGCTTGCTTCCCCCTTGGACAGGCACAGGGGTGTGTGTAAGTCTGCCTTTTCCTACGCTGCAGGATATGCCATGATACGGAGGACTGCTGAGGCAGACCTCGTACGCCTGAGGAGATACGAGATCCCAATCAGGAGAGTGGCCAGAAACCTCTGCCTGGACCCAGCGCTCATCGGTGGCATCATGTCCCAGGAGAGCCGTGTCGGCCTGCTCCTGGACAACGGCTGGGACCGGACACGCCAGAGATACGGCCTGATGCAGGTACTCCAGGGTGATAAGAGTGAGCAACAGCACAGTAATGTAGTGCATACCCCAGGGCTTTATCTTGGCAAATGACTGTTCTGTGTTTGAAAGAGCACTTTATTGCAATCCCTCTCCATCAAAGGCTGTGCTAAGGTGTTGTCCTGAATAAGGTCACTTCCATGAGTCAAAGCCTGGAGTGCAATTCAGAGGGGGTGGCATTCAGAAGGAAACCCATTTTCTTGCTTGTCTTTCCTAGATCAGCAGGCAGCAACTGCAACCTTATGTGGTGTGGGATAGTGAAGAACACATAAATCAGTGCTCAAATATCCTGGTTCTTTCCATTAATGATGTACGGGCAAGACATCCTACCTGGACCTGGGACCGGCAGCTGAGAGGTACGGAATGGGCTTTGTACTGGGGAGGGACAGACTGACTGATGGGAGTGCTGTGTGCTTGTTGGTGTCGCTTTTAAGGGAAAAAGAGCATCAGGCTGGCAGATTTTACAGCATCTCTTACGAAAAAAAAACCAAAGCCAAAAACAAACAAAGCCACAAAAAGCCCCAAACAAACAAAAGAAACGCCCCAAAGCCCCAAAATAACAACCAGAACCAGAGTTTTCTAGTTTCACAGAAGCAGTACCAGACCAGCAGACTGGCAATGAGGAATGGCTGTTAGGTGGATAAATAAATCAAAAAGCAACTAAACAAAAGTCACTGGAGAGTGCAGAAACTGAGGCATCACAACACAGCAGGATTATTGTGGCAGCCTGTTAAGTTGTGTCCAGGAAGACTGCGATCCAGGTTTACTCATAGTCCGGGCTATCTGTGTGCTGGTTTGTCCATCCTATGCTATTTCTTACTCTCCCTTCCTTGCTCTGCTACTGCCCTTCCTTTGCTCTGATTGCACCCTTTTCTGGTAACAGTGTTCCATTTCCACCTGCATTTGGAGACAGTCATGGGCTCCTTCACTATAGCAGTAAAGATTTTACAAAATCAGTCACTTTTCAACAATAACGCACAATTGGCACTTTGTCAAGCAGTTCATGTTTGGTGAGATGCATGGCGTTTTTTGCTACAAACTTTTGCTCTTAAATCTCTGTCTCTGATTTACAAGCCCCCAACAACTCCTTCTTAACTCTTTCCAGGGGGAATCTGCACCTACCATGCAAGAATGGCCAACCTCCCAGTCTACGAGGCAGACCCATGCAGCAGTGACTACAGCTACGTCAACGGCGTGATTAGGCGAGCCCAGTACTTTAAGAGAAATGGGTTCTAGGTCATAAACCCAGCCCACCATGGAGCCTCCCCTCTGCAGATTGGCCCAGCAGTGATGGTAGTACCCAGAGCCGTTCCTCAGATCTCCTGGCAGGACTGATGCTGGTGGCATTGCCACTGCCACTTTGCTCGCTCCAGCAAATCCCAGCTCCACTGATGGGCGAGCTCAGCACTGCCTTCCAGGAGGCCCCCAGGAATGAGATCCCACTCACCCCCAAAGCTCAGGGCCTTTGAAAGGCAGATGGGGACAGACCAGCAATGTTTAAACTTTGAGTGAGGAAGGTGACTCTTCCTGTTCAAAGCTGCACCCCAGGGCTGTTTGTACGTCTCCCAGACATGGACACAAACAGCTCTCCCTGGGCATCAGCTGTGCTCTTCTCATCTGCATCCACCTTCTTTCCTCTCCATGGCTGATGCAGGGGATGAATACCCTGTTTTCCTTCCCTTGGTGCTGCTGGCTACGGAGCAATGAAGAGACTTCTCAGGGAGCCTTTGGTCTCTGCAGTAGTTGAGTGTTCCTGTAGCCAGCCTTGAGGGGGACAATACTAAAATGTGCTTTGGTTGGTCTCCTGAGTCCACAGCTATAATGCAACTGGGGACCTCATTAGGGCATCTATATGGAGAATACTGCAAGTGCCACAGCAGGCAAAATGCCTTTCCATCAGAGAGCAGCCCTTGGAGCAGGAGTCAGCCCTATACATACCCACGCCAGGAGCTGTATCCCAGCAATAGTTTTGGTAAAAAAACCCACAACCTTTCCTCCTTTGCCACATTTATTTTTCCTTCAAATTCCACATTTAAGTTTCCTTCAAATTTAAAAGCATTTCAGCATCTGCCCCTCTGGCAGGAATCCCAGTTTCTAATAGAAGTGAATGAGCTCTGGTCTGTTTGAAAGTGGATGGGTCTCTCAGTGCCAATTTATTAATTAGAGAATAATAATAAGAAGAAGATAGAAATAAAGACAAATGTTAAATCCCAATGTTTATTTTTTTCAGTTTCATGGGGCTCAGTGGGTAGCAATCTACAACTCGAGTAAATAACCCCATTCAGTACTCTTGGAAGGGGTCTAAAACTCAGTTTGAGAACAGAGAGAGGATAACGGTGCTGCAGACTGGATAGGTCAGAAGAGCTGGGCCAGAGCCTGGCTGCTGACCCAAACATGTGAACATGGCAATAGGAATGTTCACATTTAGCCTTTAAAATTACCATTTTGGAGGTGTCAGGGTGCTTTTCTTCCAGCTGCCACCATTGCTGATGCAGAAGTGATGTTCCTGGCAGTCCTTGCCAGGCAGCAAGGGGCAGTGCTGTGCACGTGCCTGGACTGCCAGGCAGGGTCAACAGAGGCAGCATGAGAGCTGGATTGGAGACAGCTTTTGCAAGCAGAGCAATTTTAATGCTGTGCCCCTTGTCGTGCCAGTCACTCATCTGCTTACCATTATGGCAAGGACTCTGCATGATTAACATACATTACAAGCAAACTAATTTCATCACTTCTGGAGACCAGAGGGAGCCCTAGGCTGTCTCAAATGTCACTGATTTTTTTTTTTAGACTACCATAAACACTTCAGTGTTGAGCAACCACAGATATTGAGCTATATTTTATTTAGTCTTTAGTGAATTCTGCACTATTAATATAATTTTACTAAAATAATTACTTTGTAATACAAACTTATGAAACATATCACATAGTTGTCTACTTGATATAACTTATGTAAAATTCATGGGATGAAGCCTTTGGTGCATTATGTTATGTAAACCTCTAGGTTACATAAACCTCTTATTTAAAGCCTATGAATGAATTTTTGGTAGATCAGTATAAACTTCATATGGGGCAGGGAATCTCACTGCTGTCTATGTGTACAAAGCTGAGGGTTGAGTTCCAAGGGTGAACAAGAGTGGAGCTTTCTTTTGTTGCCTTCATGTCATCGTCAGTTGCTGCCAGCAAGCTCCTTGTCACCACTCCTGGTGCCGCCAACCCTGCAGATCTCTGAGCTCCTCAGGAGTCCAATTTGGGCAAGTGTTACCTCTGAAGCTGCTGCTTCATGTTGTGGTAGCAATACCCAAGGGCCTGCTGACCTGCCTGCTGAGTTGTGCAGCATCACCACAAAGGATGATTTATATTTTAAAATTCCAAGTTATGGAAATTCCATATTTTGTTCCAAATGTTGTTTTAGGGTATCAGCACTTGCAGTGAATACAGAAAAACTTTGCAGAAAATTAATTGAAGCCTGATAAATTGGTAGGAAGGAGTAAATAAATAAGGAAAGTTTAACAGTAGCATGCTACCTTAAGAATTGAACAAAAGGTTTCCTGACAAATAATGAGTTCAGATTGTTGTTCCCCTCTGATATTTTTCTGGTCACCTTTGTCCATGTTACTAGAAATTTCTTTTCTGCCTGATGTCAACAGAGCAGCTGCAGTCACATTCTTGGTCACTCTTTTGACCCATGGCCTATTGAAAAAAAACCAAAAACAACATACATCTTGCAAAGCAAATGATCTAATGTCAAGTAATATATCAGAAAAAGCAGAAGCACAGGCAAGGAAAAAGAAAAGCCAAATCAGAGGGGAAAGAAAGGTCCAGGGCATCAAAGACCAAGACACCTGCCTGAAACATTGAGGAAGGTGCTAGAGTAAAGGATTGAATGGTTCCTTCAAGAGATCCTGTGGGACAACAAAGCAGCAAGAAACTGTCAGGAGGGTTCTGGCAGCCTGACTTGGCAGGGAAAAACCATCTCAGATCAATTAAAATTTTTATCTAACTGGGTAAGTGGCCAAGAGAGAAGCCACGTTTGTGCCGTATCATGAGGTCAATAACGCTTTCAGCAGAAATATGAAGTGCCCTGAAATGTGAAGGGCTTTAAAATAAGTGGGAAAAGCACTGGCTATCAGCAGCTTCTGGCCAAACTCGTGAGATTTTCAAGTGGAGATACACAAGTCTGTCCTACACCAGTTTCTCTGAAATCTATGGTGAGAAAACAAACGGAGGATGTGAGCTATCAAACCATGGGCTACATGGAAAGGGAACATGACTACTTCCATTGTGGTTAGAAACTGTGAATACCAGTTAGGAACCAAAGCACAGGAATCAATCAAAACACTCAATGAAGTCAAGCAGCAGTGTAGTGGGTGGGCAACCATCCCACAGAAAGGGCTGGGGATCCTAGTGGGAAGCAAAGAAGTTGATGCCAGAGACAGGAGAAATCAAAAAGGAGGAATATCTCAGTTGGGGGGTTATCTTTATTACAGCGCTGTGTGTCAAGGACCTGGGGTAACTCTTCTCTCAGCTATTCAGCTGTCAGTCAGTGAGGCTTGGCAACAGTGTTTGAGCCTGTTGCACCAACAAAAATATGCTCAGGACAATCACAACCCTGATGGAAAGTAGAGCCTGTGGAAATAAGGAATTAGATTAATTAGATTTCCACCCCACCCCACCAAAAAAAAAAAAAA
>VXAX01006463.1:181270-193631 GCA_013399835.1 Leptocoma aspasia
AAAAAGGAAAAAAAAAGAGAAAGCACACAGTTATGATTTTCTAATATGCAAAAGAAATGAAGGGCAAGGACTTACCTACTTCCATTCCCCTTGAGGATGAGACAAATAGCAGTGTGTTTAGCAGCAGATTTGTTGGATACTTAAAAAAGCTTTCAGGATAATGAAGCAATGCAACATTTCCTGGGTGTTTTATCAACATTCAAGACCAACATGTAAAAGTAGCTGTACATCATATATAATCACATAATGGTTTGAGTTCAAAAGGACCTTAAAGATCACCAAGTTCCAACTCCCCTGCCATAGGTAGGGACACTTTCCACTAGACCAGGTTGCTCAGGGCTCCATCCAACCTGGCCTTGAACACTTCCAAGGATGGGGCATCCACAACTTCTCTGGATAACTTATTACAGTGCCTCACCACACTCACAGTAAGGAATTTCTTCATAATGTCTAATCTAAACCTGCTCTCTTTGCAGTCATTTTTTGTAGAGAGGGGAAATGCAATAGGTGTTGTTTCCAGGCTAACACTGCTGAAGGAGAATCAGCAGTCAGCAAATGGAAAACAAACTGCAGACAGGGAAGAAAAACCTTCTCTGTTGGGGTCCTGTGATTTGGTTTTACAACTGATGTTACTACTGGGAAATCTATTTAAATGTGCTTCCTACAATAAAAAGTAAGTGTGAGGTGGAGTCTTTCTCTCTCATCAACTTGTTAAGCTGCAGGTGGCATGGGCTGATCCCTCCGTGGCTCAGGCAGGGATCTGCCTGGAGTCTGGAGCTGCAATGACTGGCTTTCATAGATACCAGGCAGAGGGACCAATTAAACAACCTCTTTCAGCAGCAACTGAAGCAGCAGGAAAATACTGTCAAAACCAAGTCCCTGTTGGGTCAGAGCCCTAAGCTACGTGTGAGAACAGATTGTTCCGATGGCTGATTCCGAATGCTGCAGCTGGATCTGTCTGAGCCACGTGTCCATGTCTCTCTCTCTGAGATATACAGAAAACAAAGGGAAACACCAGCACATCAACGCAGTGCTGAATAACTCTGTTTGTTCTGCTTTGTTACGCATTGCAAAACTGGGCTGGGATTTCCTAGCCAGAAACTTGCCCCCAGGACTGTGCCTCTTATGTTGTCCAGGACAGGCACCAGCCTGTGGTCCCATGTGGTGCTGGAGCTGGGGGTAACTTTGTAATGCTTGCCTCAGTTTATTTAATTGCCTTCCTTGAAACTGAATACTCCCATATTGTATGCACATGGCCTGTTTTTTCCCATTTCACTGTTATGACATCATGTTGTAGGATTGCAACCTCAGAGCAGTTTCCCACCAACATCCCTCAAACAAAATCCTTGTGCCTCTCTCTAGCATTTGTTTCCGTGGGTTCCTCAACCAGCTCGTGCTAGAAGCAGGGATCTATTGCAACCAAAAATTCTGCTTCTGCACTTCATCCTGATGAGGCACTGATCCAGCCAGTATGCAGGCTCCCACTCATGCCACCATCCCACATTTACTGCTCCTCTGGCCTCACTGACCATTCTCATAGAAGTCAAAAAGGATAGTACATTGCTACCTACAGCATTTTTATCAGTAGCAACTGGGATTTCCACCCAGTTTTTAGGGTGCTTCTTTTTTCCTGTAATATTTTTATGCTGTAACATTTTTATCCTTCACATATAGCATCACTCCTCCACGTCTACATCCTACTTAGTTGTTCCTGTGAGGCTGGCAGTGCTGTATCTCATTGGTTTTCTAGCTTCTACCAAGGCTCTCAGACACCTTCTGTCTCAGGGTTGTCATTTGGTCCAGGCATTTGGGTTCTGGCTTGATTTTGAAGTCTCTAGCAACTGTACAAAAACACTTGCAAAAAGTTTGGTTTTGCTTTGTTGCTTAATACTGCATGTGCCACTGTATTCTATTTTGTCTTTTTCATGTATTGTGATTGTGCTGTTTATTTCCCTCATGTTTTTTTCAGAGGTAAACGTCAGCCTTGTCCACCTTGCAGATCACATGAATTCAAACTGGATACTCCTTTGTATTTGTCAGCTTTCTCCTGCTTCCAGTGGAAATGTTCCCCTAAAAGCTCTTCAATTTCCAGTGACACTGGTTGTCTATGCTACAGCTCAGGTGCAGCCTGCTGCTTCTATGCTGCAGCTCTCATCCATGTTTTGCCAGTTCCTCACATGTCGCAACCATCTATAAATCCCTGCATTTCCCCTTGAGGCTGTCTTGCAGCCCTGGGACACAGCCCTTCTCCCAGCATCCAGAGCACCATGCCTTCCTAACATGGGTTGGGTAACCTCCCACAGCTTAAATGGGCTTGATTGCCTTGGGAAGCTCGTGTCAGCCTAGTTTCTCCCCTGAAAGCATAACTAGAATCACTCATTTCTTACCCACCTGTTATTACGCTAATTAGCAATTAGGAGAAATGTTCAAGAGCATGAAAAAACCCACACAGTGAGGATGTGGCTAACCTGAGAGTCTACTGCTGCAGCCTTCAGTTTTCCACAAACACTCAATTTCCAAAAACTGGAAAGGTTTCTTGTTCCAAAGCAGGCAAGGAGAAATTTGACTCATTTTTGTCCTTTAAATCAGGTTTATTTTATTAATTCCCTGCTTATTTAGCCACCCCTTAGCTGATTCAGATCAAGAAACTAACAAAGTTTTTAAAGGGGTTTGGATGTGTGCATAGTTACAGAATTATAGATTCCTGAAATCTATATCCTGAAATCCTGAAATCAGAATTATAGATTCCTGTCATAATAATAAAAATCCTGGCAGCATATTTTTGTACCTTCCCTCTAGAGATGAAGACAAACTCTAAAAAGGCACAGCTGCATGCCTGAGCAATAAATGCCATAATAGAGGACCAGATTATCTCACAGATGTTTGCCCTGAACCATTTAATTGCCAGAGGCAATTCTCCCTTCCTGCCAGACACAGGAGAGAAGAGTGAAGAGTAGCTGGTACTAGATCTGGTCCAGTGCCCTGCAGCCTGGCTTCTGGGTAAACCAAATTCTTCCTCCCCTGCAATTCTTGTGATCAATGAAGAGCTGCTTGCTAATCGATCATGGATACTGATATTGAATGGATCATTGTGGCCCTTGTTATATGTACTGTAGGTGGATGTCCTACACTTACCACATACACAAAATATTTCAGTAGCAGAGCTGTCAGGTTGCTCTATATGGAGGCTGAAGAGCTAGCTAAGTATAAATAAAGTCCCAGGGAATTCAGGTGAAACTGTCTAGGTATGGCAAAGGAGGTTTGTAGAGAGAATATGGGCAGGGAATAAAGTTCATGGTGGGAGTGCCTCCATTACTGTGATGTAGAAGAAGCAAACTAGTACATCCTTTATGTTTCTGCCCCAGAGATAAGGGAATAGTAGCACAGACCATTTGGAGATTACTGGTTTGTGAATCACCTTTGGTGGTATTCTGAATTTTTTAAAGGTCACTTGTTTTGAGCCCCATCTGTTCTATTTTCCTTCCTGCCAGATGTGCTTTCTTCTGTTTCAACCTTCTTTACACTCAGTCATAATTGTCATAACATGAAGAGCCCCATGCATGAGCTGCTGTGACTTTTTGCAGCTGGTTCTCGATGGGAAGTATCAACAGTACGGCAAAAACTTACAGAATCTCTCAGTGCAATGACACGGGACGAATTCCCCCGCTTAAAATGCAAAAGAGCTGCTGCAACAGCAAAGCAGCATTTCATACCCGCAAAATCTACCGGGGCGGGGGAGAAGCAGGTCAGGATAGATTCTGCCGCGGGAGTTCTGCCATCCAGTGGCTGTTTTCCTTAGTGCTGAACAGCTACAGTAGCTTTGAAATCCACACTGCCTGCTAATTTGGGGTTGTTGACCTTTGTCGTCTCTATGCAAGAGGGGACAACAACAGGGGCCTGGCGTAGTCCCTGCATATCCAAATTCTCAGCAGTTGCAGCTCTGGTCATGTTATTGTTCCTGGATCTTTGCCTGCAAAAATAACTTCATTAAATCCAGAAGTGCATTTTCCCATTGTCAGCATGTTATTGCTTCCAAGATCTGAAGAGGAGCAGCCGTTTTCAAACAAGGTTCCTCCTAGCTTCTCCACGGTTCCTAGCAACAGGACTTCAAATTAAATTAAAAGCTATTTCATTTTTTAAATTCTAATTGTATTTTTGCTTTAGAACAGAATGCCTGTTGTGTTTGGGAGGATGCACAAGTTGTTAGGTGTTTCTGTTTCTTGTAAGACCAGCAGGGGTACAAAGTGCAGTGATCCAGCTATTCCAGAACACTGCCAGTAGATAGAAAGCCCATTTGTCTCCAGGAAGTGCACTGAGAATGTGAGGAGACATCCTGCAGCAAACATGTCAGGTCTGTAATCTTTGTCTAATATTCTTGTAAATGATTCACTGTACCAAAGTCTGTTTTCCATTAGGTGTTAGCATTGCTCCTCTCAGTTGATGTTTGTGTGTTTTCCCTCCTGCAATGGTGTGTTAGACAACACAATCTGTGTTAAGACAAGAGATAAATGCAGATAAATTGCAAGTCAAACAATCTGCAAGTCAGATACATTGTAATGGGTATAATTAAAGGATGTTTCTGTTTGATTTTCTTGTCGCTATGGAAAAGCAAACTGGAGCCAGTAAAGAGTATAGGATTTCAATTGACTCTCATATTTTCTCCTTTACTTTTTTTTTAAATTTTGGAATAGAAAACCTGCCTTTTTGAGGTGCCTTCTTCCACTGGCCATGCAGGCAGCCCAAGTCACAAGCTTAGACTAAGACAGCTGAGTTTTAGGTAATTAGAGGAGATGAATTGGGCACAAAGCACCAGTTCACAAGGTACACGTGAGTAAGCATGACCAAGAGGTAATCCCCTCCAGAGCAGCCCAGACATACCATGACTGCATCTGCTAGCACAAACACCTGCACTAGTATCAAAAGGATGCCATGGGTTTCAGTCATGGATCTGAAAGCATTTTAACAGCATGAGTCACACATTGCATTGGCCTGAGATCTGGTTGTAAATACTGCTCTGTCCTGGTTTCAGCTGAAACCAGCACTGCCCTTATGCTGTTCACAGCCTTATGGGAATATACTGAATGTTGACACAACTGGAGCTTTGGAGGCAACTGTGAAAGCAAACAGTCTGAGCTGTGTAGGTAGGCACTAATTCAATTGTTCATTCCCCCCTTACACCAATGCATAAGCCCATGCCTATTATGGATCCTGGTCTCTGATCCTGGTCAGTCATTGCCAAGCAAGCAGAAGATTTTTTCACAATCAACAAAGATCCTACTTGGGCACATAAGTTTATGTTGGGAAGAGAGTTGCCTTTGAGATGACATTTAAGACCGTCACAGAAAAATTAAAGTCTGCTGGGTGCTTCCAACCCCTGAACCTACTTCTCTCTCTCCGCTGAGTTTCCCTGAAAACAGGAACTTCTGAACATCTCTCCACTATAGTCCTAAATTAAAAGGGACTAAATCTGCGACTAATCTACACAAAGGCTTAGATTTAAAACAAGACTCACCTCACTCTCAATCTGCATGCTAGAGAACTGCCCTCTGAATCTGAAGAAAAAAGTCTTTTATATCATCTGTGTATTGATTTCTAAGGTACTCTTCAGTAAAATTAGTCAATTCTATCTTTGCTTCACTCTAAACAGATTCAGGATTCAAAATGTCAGCTCAGTCATAATGACCTTTAGAAAAACTGGGTTTGGATTCTAAAAATGAAAGGCAAAGTCATGCATGTCATTTTGTAGGAGTTCCTGCCTCAGAGAAGACAGCGGAAGAAGAACATGAAGAAATACCATGCCAAGATGGCAAAAGCTGGCAACGGTGAGGGTCTTGCTCCAGCTGTGATTGACGGCTGGTATTACCTTTCAAGGACTGGGACAGCACTGAAAGATGGCCTGGGTGACCAGGGGAATGCCTTTGGCTTAATGCAGGTATGGTCAACCTTCTTAAAAACACAAATCTCATCCTTCCTTTGAAGCAGAGTCAGAGGAGTGGCAGGCGCCCTGTTGAAAGGCAACCCCCTACACCTTTCCAACCAAGTCTTTGGCCAGGCTAAAGCCAATGCTGACCAGGCTGTCAGCTCCCAGCACCAGGGAAGGACCTGGGTGAGTATCAGTGCATGAGCAGACTGCTTTTACACTGTGAAACTGATCATTGCTTCCCAGCACTCCCTTGGGATTGAAGAGATTAATTGTTCCCATTTCACAGTTAGATAATAAGTCTTGTTTCAAAAAGCACCTTTTTAAGCTGAGCATGCCATAGGCTGCAGCTACTACCGTCAGGTTAATCACACTTTATGCACCACAGGGGCCTGGCTAGTGGGGGATATTGCTTCATTATTCATGCCTACATTTGTGCCTAACTTGTTTGCCAAGTTGTATCCTAATCTGTAAAATCCCTAAACATTTGCTGCATGCATGGGATCTGCTTTTGTAACAGCTCTAGCTCACTCAGACATGTGCTTTACTACCTCATGGATTAAGGGGAGATCCCTACAGGAAATGGATTGTCCCATCCTTAATTCAGCTGTGGAGGAGAGGAGCAGCCACTTTGCACCTGGAAATACTGTGAAGCAGGAGTAATCCTGCTTTCTGCATACTGTCACCTTTACAGCTGTGCTGTTTTTTAAGGCTCTGACAGACAAGGAAGTAGGGCTGGCATTCCTCTTCAGTGTCCAAATGTCTGCCTGTCACACATCTGCTGGCTTTGCCTGCACCACGAGAAGTGCTCCATACAGTCACAAAAGAGGTAAATCCTGAGATTAAGGACCAAAATGAACACAAGCAGCCCGTAAGCAACAAAGAGCTCTGGATAAATAGTGGGGTATCTGGTGTGGTGTCTCACTTTCAGGCTGGCAAACAGTACTGTAAGATTGGCGAGCCATGGGACACTGAAGAGCACTTAGCACAAAACACAGAGATTTTATACAGGATAATTAATCCAGAAAAAATCCCCAGCTTGGACAAAGGAACGGCACCTCAGAGGTTGAGTTTTGTCAGCTTTGAAACACTTCACACATATAAAGTCAAGTATGATAATGCTGTAAGGACTGCAGAAAGCTAACACAACCCAGTCCCTATGTTCATGTGGAATAATATTCCTTAGTATGCACTAAAAGAAATAGAGGAATAAATTGGTTAGCCTTCTAGCAGGTGTTTTTTTTTAAACCTGACAAATACCATGATATTTTTCAGTTGCAAGGAGTAAGGGAGGGCTTCCCCCCTCCTCTCTCCATTCCATTTGTTTTGTGGTTCTATATCCACCTACAAAAAGTAACCTATCCTGGTTGCCTATCCTGGCAACTCTGAAGTATTATTTACTGGTGAAGTAGCATCTCTGTTTACGTGTTTCTTTCACCTTCATTCCAGGTGGGATCTCAGCCTACAATGCAGGAGTTAACACTGTTCAGAGCTACGACAAAATGGATATTGGCAAAACACACAACTATGCCAAGGTTTTGTAAGAGAGGTTTTGCAAGCCAGGTTTCTGTAAGAGAAATGGATATTGCAATCTCTATGTAATGATTAGATTTGAGGCCCTGATTGCATACTTTGCTTCTAATTAAAAACATTCTGAGTTTATCCCTCCCAGAAAGAGTAAGAATGGGGGAGTTCAGCGAAGCCAGGAACAAGTACAAACTTGCAATGGGGTTTTTTTCCAGCTAAGGCTAAAAAAATAAAAGTTAACACGGCTAATAGTCCAAAATGTAACTTACCTTTTGCCTTTTATTTTTCATCTTACTTCATGCGAGTATTTAGAGTTTTCATCTGTGCCTGCAGTTTCTCAAACAGCAGATTAATGCTGCAAGGAAGTTGTAACACTACTTAGCAAGACTTTATCTGCCTAATGTTTTATCTGTTGATACACATGTCTAACAGCTGTACAAAACAGCAGTGCTGGCTGTTGAGAGAGGCTGAGCTGTCAGAGGCTTTCAAGACCAAACTGGACAAAGCACAGAGCAACCTCATCTGACCTCAGTGCTGGCCCTGTGCTGAGCAGGAGGTTGGACTACAGACCAAAAAGGTACCTTCCAACCTGAATTTTGCAATCATCTTAAATTAGTCTGTTTGTTCCCTACACAAAAAGGCAATGTCTCTTACCTGTGCTTCACAAAGATCTACATGGAACATTACAAAGCTCCATTACTGAAAGGGTGTGGACACACGCTCTGTACACCATGCTGGTTCAGGTTTTAGGGTTGAGAGCAAATCTTTAGAGAATGTATGCTCATACAGAGAAGGTTTGGGATAGCAGACTAACTGTGCGAGAGTGGGGGCCCTTGGGGGAAACACCATTTCAGAAACACCCAAATGTACACATATATTAAAAAGTTAAAAAAATACAATTTTCTTTTTCATTGGAACTGTCAGCTTTTCAATTAAACATCTCTGTATACATCTCTTGCAGCTGCATCTTACTCAGAAATAACAGGTAGTATGTATTTTCCCTTCTCTCTGTGTGGGAGCCTGCTATTAGCTCTGCTTTAGCCTCAATAGTTTATCAGACACTTCTCAAGCTGTGAACGGTACCAAGCCTTTTCACTAACACAGTCCCAGACCCTGCAGCACTTTTGTAGGCTGCAGCGCCAGAGATCCATACTCGTATCCATATGCAGAGCGTTTGGGATGGAGCTGGCAGAGCCCTCTGCTGGAAGCTCCCCAGGCTGCAGTGCCACGGACATGAATCCCAAACGGGCCTGGCAAGGCTGAGCCGGCCTGGCCATGGTGCTCTGGGACACCGATCCAGGCACAAGTCTTATCATTTGCTATCCACCAGCAGCAAGATCTATTTACCTAATTTTTTGTGTCCTAGTACTTGCACCACCTCTTTAAAGAATGCCCTGTGCCTTGGATGCACATGTCCTTCAAAAGGGCTCAAATTCCAGCTTGTACCTCCCTGTGGGAATACAATCTGCAGCACAAGATGCTGTGCAGATGCTGGAAGAAAGGAGGGAGGTGAGAAAAGCAAAATTCTTTTATCTGAAAAATGATTAATTTATCTAAAAAGTGATTATTTAAATGATTGATTTATCTGAAAAATGATCTAAAAATTTATCACTTTTTCCATGCTATTTTATTTCAGCTCAAATTCTCATTTCTGCCTTCAGCCTGGCCATACACTCCTCAATGCCGTGACCACAGCCTGTCCTTTTCCCTCTGCACGGTGCCTCCAGCTTTTATGTCCCTGTACTAATATATCTCTTCCTTTGAACTCCTACAGGTGTTTACTCTTCTCTGCAAGCAGGCAGAAAGGATAAACACTAATTCTCAGCGACTGCATCCCTCTGATGTTCTCACAACATGCAGTCATTAAGATTAACTCCTCTTCAGTGTGTCTAATGTGGGAGAGGCTCACAGCGTGTTAAATTACAGAATTTATCCTGACTGCAATGCAAACTACTTTATCATTTGATACAGCAGCAGCTTGCTAACTTTGGCCACAGTTCTTAAAACTGTAAATAAAACTACACACAAGCAGTATTTTATAAGCTTGCAGCCCATAATTCTAACTCACATCAGAGGTTTGCTTCAGGGTCTCTACATTTCTAATGTCTGCCTATGTCTGATCATTTCTGAAATGATCATTTTAGAAAAGGAAAAGCATTAACTTTCACATCGACTGCAGCTCTTAGGCTATTCTTACTGAACACTTAGGATCAGGGAATACATATGAAGACAGCATGTTTCCTGAAAGACAAATTAAGACAACCAACCAAAAGGTGAATAACTCCTGTTACTCCCAAGTGGAGAGTTCACTGCTTTGTAAGCTACAGGAGAAGCCAGAGGACAGATGGTTTGCTGGGGAACAAGTGTGAGATCTGGATACCCATGGTAAATCACTCTCTGTGGACAGCCAGTCAATTCTCACGTGACTCCTAAACAATTCCAATTCCCTCCTCTGTGCAGTGGAAGTCCTGCAGTATAGCTTTACTGCTAGCTGTGAAATGTCCTCACCATTATTAGCTAGATCTATTCTACTCACTTCTCTGCTTATTTGACTTTATTTATAAAGTCAACTGTAAGAGAATTTACAGTTAGCCAGAAACTGCAGCAATTTAGCCGTAAAATTAAAACACAAAGACAGAGAGCCTATAAGTCATTTAATATTTCAGGTAACTATTAACAACATTGAATTTCATATCTGTACACCTGCAATTCTTCTTTAAGCATCAGTATCACCTTTGCCATTCATACCAGAGTAAGAATTTTTACATTTCATACACAAACTCTTAACATTTTTAAAGTATTTAAGGTATTTATTTTATAAAATCTAAATCCAACCAGCACACCTTATGACTTTATTTCTTTCTGCTCCACAGGTTTCAGGCGCTTTTTAATGATAAGCTCTCCCCTGGTTGTCAGGAAGGTGCTGGACACTTCCTCTTCTGTTGGCAGCCCGTGGGGTAGTTTCAGTGGCTGTATTCTACAGGCAAAGCAGTTTGCTTAGTGAAGGGAGTTACGTTAAATGTTCAAAATAAACAAATAAATAAACAAACAAACAGTTAACAAACCTTATCAGATGTTTAACAACTTTCAGTCTGGAATTCACAGAAGGGATATTTTTGTGCAGTCTTGGCTGATGTGCCTACATAAGGGATAAAACAAGTTTTACAAATGTGTTGCCAAATTCCAAATCTTTGTTCACTGAACTTTGCACTCTACCAGTAAAAAAATAAACCACATTTGCAAATATAAGATTTAGAGAAGTGCCATGCATCAAGAACATACATAAAAATATGCAATCAAAACTTGATTTCAGTAAAAAGACAATTTCAGCTTTATTCCTATTTCACTATAAACGTATTTTTCTTCCAACTGTTAAAAAAACTGTAAATGTAAATACAAGAGTTTAGGGGCAAAACTGCTTTCTTCAGTTATATCTTAAATTGATCAAGCACACATTTTTTTTCTCTGTAATATAACACTGACTAGACAAATCTTTGCACAATGTGCAGTTGGGCTTACAAACTCAGATAAACACATCTTTGACACAAGCTTTTAGAGTCCTGAATTTGGAGGCCTTTTCACTGATAAATGAATTTTATTTGCCTTCCTAGAATTTCTGAATAATATGACTCACAGAGACCTGAATTCAAAGTATTTACAAACCTATTTCTATTATTTTAGAAGAACTCTCAGGGTAAAGTTCTCCTCAGGCAATGCAGCACAATACCATACAGAGATATTCTAAATTCCCACTAAAAGCACATTTGCCACAAACATTCCCCTGAGCTCTTGAACACATCATCACCTTCTCAGATTGCTTTATGGCTGCTATAAATGTGATTCTGGTTTGTGACTGCAAAATGGAGGTCCTTATAAAACCCACCACCTTAGTGCCACATTTCTGACATACACAAGTATAAAAAACAACAATCATACTTTATCCAGTCCCAGATCACGTATTATCTTCTTTTCCCAATATGGGCGACCAACAACACTTTTTATTCTAGTAATAACATGGATTTTGTGGGGCTCCTCAGGGTCACCTCCATACTTCTCATGATCTCCAGGCCGTGGCTGAAATACCTAGAATAAAAAGTTCACAAAACCAGAGGTTTTTTTCCCTGAATATCTGGTCATCAGTACTGCAGTTAACTACTGTCCAAAACATACTTCAACCTTGCTAAAAATTAGTACATATTTCTTTTCAGGTGGTCAAAGTGTGGCCAAAAAAGTGACCTCACATTTAGCTTTTAAACATGAAATCAAACATATTTCTATAATGGTTTGCTGATAAATACAGTAACTCTCGAGTTTAGCCACACAACTGCACAGAAATGAATGGACAATAGAAGAAATACATGGACTCTGTACCAGCACAACACCTAATTCACATGCATTTTATCAGGGAGCCTGTGCTCAGCCTCTGGATGGCAAGTTTTTCCACAAGCTTTTAGGGAAAAGAGCCAACTGACACCAGATGTTATCTTGCAAAAATAAACTAACATTATAAATGTAAAAATGTAAAATGCAAGTCAAGCACGTACCGAGTCTGGAATATTTGACCTGGTAAAGAGACAACGAGCCCACACGGGGTACGCCGTCCCCTCCATCTTCTTCCCCAGCACCTGCAAAGAGAGGAGGGCATAACTTGTCTGCGCCTTCCTTAGAGCTCGGAATACTTGCGAACAGATGACACAGCTCCGAGTCCCAGCCCCACCGGGATCCCCACCTTCTCAGCGGCCGCGGAGCCCCGAACAGGATCCCCCGAACAGGGTCCCCAGCTGGATTAACCCCCACGAGACGCCGCTCGGATCCCTTTCCCGGAACCCCACCTGGATCCCCGCTTTTCCGGAGGCTGCAAGCCTCAGCCCCAGCCCAGATCTCTCCACGGATCCCCGGTTGGGTTCCCCCTCC
>VXAX01006463.1:193894-213852 GCA_013399835.1 Leptocoma aspasia
TCACCTTCCCGGTCCCTGCCAGCCCCAGGCCCACCCGGCCCGCCGCCGCCGCCATCTCGGTGCGCACCCTTCGTGCCGGCCGGACACCGGTGCCGCGGCACTTCAGTTCCGAGCGGGCGGAAGGAGAACCGTGCGACACCGCCCCTCCGTTCCCCCGCCCAGTCCCCGTTCCCCGTCCCGCTCCCGTCGCCATCCCGGTCCGTGTCCCCGTCCCCGTCCATGTCGCAGGCGGGGAGCGGTGGCACTGCCGCGCTGGAGCGGGCCGGGGCGGAGACGGTGAAGCGGGCGGTGCAGCTGGACCTGGCATCCCGGTTCCAGGAGTCGCTGGTGTGTTACCAGGAGGGCATCGACCTCCTGCTGCAGGTGGTGAAAGGTACCGGGCTGGGCACCGCCGTCGGGGCTCGGGGTGGCCCTGGGGACACACGGGCAGTGTTGGACCCCGGCGTCCCACGGGGAGGGAGGGGGAGCTGGCGGTCTCCTCCCGGGAGAGCCGGACCCGGCAGGCCTCGGGAGGGCCGGCCCCTGTGCTCAACTGGCCCGTGGCTTGTTGTGATTCACAGCCACGACAGATGAGGCGAAAAAGCAGCGCTACCGGCAGAAGATATCCGAGTACATGACCAGAGCCGAGGACATTAAAAAACACATTGAGAAAGAGAAACAAGGTATAAATACCTAAATGGGGGGTACCAAGAAGAGGGAGCCAGGCCCTTTCCGGTGGTGCCAATCACCAGGATACGAGGCAAGGGGCAGAAACTGATGCGCGGGAAGTTCTGCCTGAATATGAGGAAGAACTTCTTCACTGTGGGGGTGACCGAGCACTGGAACAGATCGCATAGAGAGGGTGTGGACTCTCCCTCCCTGGAGATACTCGAGAATGCTCTGGGACGACCCTGCTTGAGCAGGAGGTTGGACCGGATGTCCCACGTGGTCCCTTCCAACCTGACCCGCTCTGTGATTCCATGAGCTGTGATGTACCTGACGTACCCATTTGCTTTTAATTGTCTCTTGTTATGTGAATGTTTGATGGGTGAGGTGGTTTAACAGGAAAATTATGTCCTGACCTTTACTTAAACAGAGATTTACTTTCCTTTCCTTTCAGATGGCAAATACCATAAGCAAATCAGGATAGAAGAAAATGCAACAGGTTTTGGCTATGAAAAGCTTTTCCACGAGTACCTCACTGAGATTGTTACTGAAGTTTGGGTGGAGGACCCCTACATTCGGCAGATTCATCAGGCAAGTAGATATTTGGTGTAACTGATACAGATGTAGCCACTGGAAAAATTCCAAGCTACTAAATGAAATAAAACTTTTTCAGTTGTATAACTTTCTACGATTCTGCGAGATGCTAGTTAAAGCGCCGTGCAAGGTGAAAACAATCCACCTCCTCACTTCCTATGATAAGGTAAGTATCTAGATTTTGGGTTCTATTTCCCTGTACTCAGATGATGCCACATGCAAAACAAAGTATAAAAATACAGACTTGTTCCTCCTTACCAGGACTTGTTATACTCAGGCTGCGATGGTTTCAGTAGAAAACACAGATTAAGAGAAAAACAAAAATGCGATAGTTGGACATAAGTAATTTTGTAAGTGCAGAGTTTTCTGGGTAAGCAGAATCTTAAATTGAAATTTCTGTGAAAGTTCAATTGTGGAAAATGTCATAAAAACCAAAGCATCTGTTGAGACAAGGGGTTTTTTTCCTCTTCTGACAGCTGTATTTGTCATTTTAGAGGCTTTCATGAGCTGAACTCTCTCAAGCTACCACTGCACTTATTTAAACTATTACTGCACTTATTGGCTCAGATAGTACAATATCTAATTTCAAAGGGCTGAGAATGAGCTCCTCCTCCACATCCCTCAGCAAATCTACCTGTCTGTCTGCTTTGTATCCTGTCTTTGAAACTGTAAATCTGCCTTCATCCAAGTTACTTTCTTTTGGTTTACTTTGATACTGAAAAGGTTTTGTGTGTGAGTTTAAGAAGTGGTGACCAGAAGTAGGATATATAGTTAAAAAAAGAAAACAAAACCATCACGTTGTTTTTACTTTTGATAGGGTAGTGGGAGGAGTCAACAGATGACTGCCTTGGAAGAAATAAAACAGTCATTGAGTAATTATGGAATAACACTGAATATTGACTTTTCATCTTCAATACATGATCGAGAAATCAGGTGGGTTATATAAAAAATGACCAAATGCCAGTTATTTGAAGTCAAACTATTTAACCCCAACTTCTGAGACAATTACAGCTGTGGTTAACAAAGTAAAAGGCAGTGGCCCTCACTGGATGAAATCAGCCCTCCGTAGTTTCTTATTTTCTAATTGTGAATATAATATTATTTGTCTCTATACAGAATGGGGTCTCCTGTGGTTCACACAGGTGTTGGTGATGCTAGGAAATAACTGTCATTGAAACAAGGAGCTTGTGCAACATGCGGATGTAACCTTTTTATTCAACATACTCATAGTATTCAAATTTGTGCATTTTTAAAACAGATTCAACAATGGGTGGATGATTAAGATTGGAAGGGGTCTTGATTATTTTAAGAAACCACAGGTAAGGCTGCTTTGACTTCTTTAATTAACTTAAAATGAGCTCTTCCACAGTGGATGCTCACCATGTCAATTCTGTTAATTTCTGCAGGGTTGTTTCAGCATTGGATACTGTGACTTTGACTTGAGACCTTGTCATGAAACAACAGTGGATGTCTTTCATACTAAACACACAAAGAAAATGTGATCAGAAATGACTGCTTTTAATAAGTGTTTTCATAAGCATAAAAATACAGGACTGAAGGATGTTGCTTGAGTCCAGCTGGTTGCCCACAGAAGCAACTCTTCTAAGTACTTAGGGCAGCACAGCTTTTATCATCTGTATGTTTTAGAATATTTGAGACTTTCCAGTCTGAGAAAATGAAACTGCATGATTCCTTCATTGTATTTCTTCTTTAATCTTAACTAATACGATCTATGTCTAAATTTTATCTTGATTTCATAACAGACCCTCAATAGTGTCTTTCAAAAGCCTCTTTATTGTCATTTCTGTTTTTACTGTTGATTTTGTCTTGAGCCTGTTTTGGATTTTGTATCTTTAACTGACCACCTCAAAATCATTGGAAGCTGGGCTGCCACATGTCCTCTTTTATAAGCAGTCTTATTTATTTCCTTTAATTCCTGCATTCTAATCATGACTACGGTTTTGCTGAGTTTTTGTCAATCCTGTAATACTTTATTTCCCAGACTTTACTTGTAATCCCAAATTTCACATTCCATTTTCCAAGCTCTTTGCCTATGAACAGGGTAGTGTTCAGTACACAGTCATTTTAGGGTTGTCTTATGTGTCTCTGCATAATGGATTTTGGACTGGGAAGGCTGCAAACAGCTGTGTTCTCTTCTCTGTCCCTCCTGCGTGTTCTTTTATTCCATGATACATGGCCATATACCTGATATCCATCCTTTTTATTAAGTATGGAAAGGATGTGTGATCCTCTTCCAGTCTTACTCTCTGACTTTAAAGTCCAATGACTGGCTTTTCATGCCACTCTCAACTGCAGTAAGCTATTTCACTACTACTGAGGTAGTCCCCTAAAAAGAATAAATTTAAGTTTGTTCAGAAGTTGGATACCCTGAGTGTATCAGTTGGTCAGAGCATGGTGTGAATAATGCCAAGGTCATGGGTTTTATCCCTGTAAGGGCCATTCCCTTAAGAGCTGGACTTGCTCCTTCTGGGTCCCTTGCAACTCAAAATATTCTGTGATTCTAAGCAATATTCTATTTAGAATACAGACAAAGTCTTCCCTTGTCATTCCTTCAGCCTTTGGAAACCAGAAGGTATTACCAGAGGTGCTGCTTTTTTTTTTCTTATACAAGAGTTCTTTGTTAGCAAGAATCTGCCTAAGTCATACAACCTGACATAAACAGGCAGTGGCCTCTTTTTCAGGTCCCATCAAAATCTTTTCAGCCTCAGGACTGACATGTGCCTTACACTTTCTGTCTTGTAATACAATAGACCTCTATATTCTAGTAGCATGTTTATTGCTAGAACTTTTTTTGTTTCCTGTATTTCTTTTTCTTGATGGTTATTCTCTTTTTTTTCTTCATGTGTTTTATTATTTCATTTTCTGTCATTTAATGCTGCTATTCTTTTCCTCTTGCTTCTAACAACAAATCTATTCCACAACAGTCAATAAGAAGTGGAGCTGGTCTTTGCTTTGTTTTCTGGGTTACAATTTGCCAGTGGCCTGCCTTCTTTATCCTTTCTCATAATATATGTTTCAGCTTTGCAGTGTTGCATCAGCAAAATGAATAATATATGTACCACAGAGCTGTGTGCTATTAGTCATTCCCCCAAACATTCCATAGGAGTTCCCTGGCTTGCTACTGTGATATGAAGTTTCTAGTCACTTTGAATTTTATTCAGTTGTGTATAATATATGCCTATTTTTAATGGGAATAAAGGTTATTTTTTATTATTTGTAGCTTCAGTCATCTGTTTGATTTCTTCACTGCATCAGGAAATTCAAGGAAACTGTGTAATGCCTCATAGATCCAGCCACATTCTGGAGAAGGCTCACTGTAAATACATTGATTCCCCTAATGTGAAGTTTTGTGTCCTTTAACCTGGTCCAGCAATTTCAAACATAGAGAATCACAGAATTCACTAGGCTGGAGAAGACCTTTGACATCGAGTCCAACCTATGACCTTTCATCACCTTGTCAACTAGACCATGGCACTGAGTGCCACATCCAGTCTTCTTAAACACCTCCAGCTGACTCCACCACCTCCCTGGGCAGCCATTCCACTGCCCAATCACTCCTGTGAAGAATTATTTCCTAATGCCCAGCCTAAACTTCCCCTGGTGCTGCTTGAGGCTGTGTGTTCTTGTCCTGTCACTGGTTACCTGGGAGAAGAGCCAAGAACCACCTCACCTGGCCACAGCCTCCTTTCAGGTATCTGTTCTGACCTAATCGAAATTGCATTACACTTATTCTTCAACAACAGTGAAATATTGAGCCTTTCTTTCNTTTCAGTTCATTGTTGCCTTTTACAGGAATATCTTCTGCTAGGTGGTAACATAAGGAACCTCTTTCTCCTAGATCTGTATTTGCATTTCCGAGTGTTTAGCTTTGATACCAGTACCCATGGCAGCAGGGACTCAGATTTGTGCCAGGCACAAGAACAGAGGAGGCACATGTGGCCTCTGTCCCAGTTAGCCTCTCCTGCCCTCGTCACATAAACCCCCACACTGAACTTCCTAATCCTCCCCTGCTCTTGCACATGCATGGACAAAAGCCCTAACCCAGGGTGGACCTACAGGGATTCACTATCCAGTGGTGAGCTGAGCTCACTACAGTGCTTGTACAGCAGAGACACAGGAGCAACAGCACTCTGCAAGAAAGGACTTGGAATCAGAAACCAGGGAACATCCCTCTCCACAGAGCTCAGGGGCTGTGACACAGCCTTTGGGCTACTGTCCACAAGGAGCAGGACGCAGGCTGGGGCATCCAGTGCAGCAGCACACCACCAGTTTTACACCTACCCCATTCCATCTGTGTCAGCCATTTGTACCTCCTCTGCTACAGGGCCAATTTGGGATGCCCCCACCATTTGCCCTGGTTCAAGCAGCAGGGATGTCTCGTCAGCAGTGATTTCAATCCCACAGTTTGGGAACATCGGGCGCAGGCAGCGTGAAATTAAATCATAACACTAAACAAAAGCACAAGATTGAACAGTTCGTTTTCTACAAGCTGAATTTTTCTCTTACTAGTGAATATTTTGTTTTCAATACATGATGTACAAAAGCAGCAGAAGAAGCTTAACTTACATTTCCAAAATGCAAGTCACATTAACCTTATCATATTCTCACATAGTAGACTCCACTTGCTGTGCAACTCATCGTCTTGTGGACACAGTCTTAGCAATGTTGTCACTAGCGTAGTGGTTTCATTTGGGCAAAACTTACTGCCAGTAAGATTCTTGATCAGTTCACTGTACAGTCCTGGTGGCAGCCACTGCTCTGGCAGATCAATGTTACAGACTTCAATCCTTCCATGCTTTACATCCATATTTATTTTAACATCAAGAACAGAATCTTTATAGGCCATGTTAAGACATGTGCTAACGCTGAACTTTGGTGTCTTTCCATACACCCATTCCCAGGTTTCTAGTTCTTTAGTTTTGTTACTAATTCCAGGAAGCAGAGTCTCATCAGCTGGATTTATTAAGGTGATATGGTGATCTATCTGGTGTTGCACAGCATATTCTTTAGCAATGGCATCCAGAAGCACCTCAGAAGTTAAACTAGGATCCTCTTCAAAGAGATTTTTCACCAAGGCAGGCACGCTAGGAGTGGCATTGCTCTTTAGCCCTTTAAAAGGACTTTTTAGCACAGAAGATAAAACAAACTTATCTGCATTGCAGAGTAAAGTACAGTGGTGATAAGCACTTGTCCTTCCCAGCTTTGCAGCAGTGCCTGAGATTTTGTATTGCCTGTCTAGCAAGATGTCATATCTGTCAGTGACATGTACATCTAACTGGGGTCGCAAGGCTTTCAGTGCCTTCACAATGAGCTTCAGGTTTTCCATTCGTTCGTATTTTTTTCTGCTTGTGAAGAAAGTCAAATTGATATTACCTAAGTCATGGTAAACTGTCCCTCCTCCACTTCTTCTCCTGGCTAGTTTTATTTTTTTTTGCCTTAATAGCCTGAGGTTGCATTCCTGCCAGGGATTCTGATGTCTCCCTATTACCACAGCAGGAGAATTCCTCCAGAGGAAAAGGACCTGCTGCTTCTCTAAATCCATGTGGTCATGGATCCAATCTTCCACAGCTAGATTTTGGTAAACATCATTAGAAACAGACTGGATAATGAGGCCTCCACTAGCTGTGCTCCAGAAACAAGCTTTTGGAGTCCTGAGGACGCAGGACAGCCAAAGGCAGTTTTTAAATGACTGGAGTACCATGTTTTTAATAATTGGATAGCGCATGGAAGGAATGCCTGTTCTGCTAATGCTGCATGCGGCAGGAGCGCAGCCGGCTCCTGAGACAGAACTGAAATGCCAGTGGCGGGCACGAGACTGTCACGCTCTTCCCACGGCAGCACGCGAGTTCCCAGGCATGGTGCTCCTCCGGTGATGCCGCTCAGACCCTGGCGGGAGCCTCGCAGGACATCCAGGCGTGTCAGAGCAGCTGCTCCTCGCAGCCCCTGGTGTCTGAAAGACCAAAGGAAGAAACGGAATGTATACTTTCCGCTCACTCAACGCAGCCTTGCTAATGCTTTCACTCTGCGTAGTCCAGCTTTGGTAGGGTTTTCTGCCTTCTTTTCCATGGAGTTCCTGGCGCGGCGTCCCCTCAGCCCCCGACGCCGCGTCTCCGCCCGCACAGCCCCGCCGGGCGCCCTGCGCTACTCACGGCGGGGAGCGGAGCGGTCCCTGCGCCCCTCCGTGCCCCGTGGACTCCTCGGAGCCGGCGGCCTCGGGAGCGCCTTCCGCTTCCCGGGTGAGAGGTGCTGGGGGCGGGAGCTGCGCCTGCCGTGCGGCGGGGAGGGCTGAGGGAGGCGGCCGGGGAGGGCTGAGGGAAGGGCTGAGGGCGGCGGGCGGCGAGCGCGGCCGGGTGCTCGGTGAGTGCCGCGGTCCCGCCTGTCCCAGCGCAGCCACGGAACTGGGGGAGGGAGCTGGGGAGAGCGAGAATGACCCGGTCACAGAATCACAGAGCCGGTCGGGTTAGACGGGACCACAGTGGGACATCTGGTCCAACCTCCTGCTCAAGCAGGGTCATCCCAGAGCACATGGCACAGGATTGTGTCCAGACGGTTCTTGAATATCCCCAGGAAGGGAAACTCCACACCCTCTCTGGGCAGTCTGTTCCAGTGCTCGGTCACCTGCACAGTAAAGGTCTTCCTCGTGTTCAGGTGGAATTTCCTGTCCATCAATTTCTGGCTATTGCTTCTCATCCTATTGTTTGGCACCTCCAAGAAGGGCCTGACTTCATCCTCTTCACACCTTTGCTTCAGATTTTTTGGGCATTGCCCACAATATTTACAGGGCAACAAGAGGCTGTGCACAATGCATAAAATGGATGATTTTTCTTTCAAGATCCAGATGTGCAGTTCCTCTCTGCAGGATATTCTGGGTGCTAGAAGCTTTTATGAGTTCACAAGGAGACAGAGTTAACACAAATGCTCAGAGATTTGTGAAATACACTCTCTATGGTGCTCATGAAGATATAGAAGCTAAATGTCAATAGCATATTTCATTAGCAAGCTGGAAAGTGATCAAAGACTAGACGTCTTGGCAGCAGACTGTCTTCAGATTTGCATTTAAGCCATTCTTAAAGTCTACCAGACCTTAGCTATAATTCTTCTTCAAAAGCTGTTGTCTGTGCTTAAGCTTCCACTGTTGGACAATGTTCAGTGCTAGCTGAAGTTTTTTATCCACAGTAGTATCCCTATGGGCAAATACGTGCCCATAGGGTTTCTCTTTTTCATGGATGTGTATTTCTAAAAGGTGCATTACATGCTTTTGTATTCCATTCTACCTTAAAAGAGCTGTGTGGGTGTAGTGTAGTAGGGCAAGTAAAGAGTAAGAAACCATCACCACATGTGTGCTGGTGGTGATTAGTGAGAGCAACAGACTCTGAAAGGAGCTTGATGTGATGTGTGTGCCAGCACCTTTAATGCTGTACTGTCACGTTAAAAAAAAAAGAATTTTTAAAGCATTTGAAAGGGACATAGCTTTTTGCTAAATTAGACTGGTAATATTTTTTCACTGGGGTGAACTATTCTGTAATGCACAAGGTAAAAAGCATGTGGACTTTGTCCATAAAAATGTGCTGGAAGTCAATGTTGAAGGCAGTTGACAAAATGGAAATAGGAACCCATGCATTCTAGCACTGGTCAGAAGTATGGAAATGCGTCTTGTGAGAAATTATGTTACTAAAACCCCCAAAAAATGTGGGACCACTTGTCTCCATTTTGGCACTTGATTCTTGAATGTTTGCAATGTGTCATTTTGCCACGGGGTGTCCCTAAAAACCTACTGTGAGCTGTTGCAGTCTGTGTTTTTCTAGTTAAAAACTGTTTTCATAGTTAGAACCATAATTTGCTAAAAAATGTAAAGTGTGCAGAATACTAGGTGGACAGATAAAAATGTCATGGGTCTTTCTGATAAGCTGAAGGATGAAATGCACACGCAACAGTAAATGCCTTCCTATTGTTGATGACAAATCCAGCAAGATAATCAGAAATACTCTGACAATAAGCAAAAAGTATGAATTTGTAAATGTACACCATGATGTATTTATCTGTTCTGGATTGGATGTTAAAATTTTTTTATGTCCCAACTACTATTGTATAAATCACATATCTGTAAAATACACCAATTATTATTTTCACTTTTGAAAACAATCCTGTTTATGAATTTAATTTCTTTTTTTTGATCAACAAAGCATTGTTTGATATACAGAAACACAATGCAACTGCTCTGCACAGCATTAACCAGCATTAAAATATAAAAGATAACTCACCATATATCTCTTAGACGATACCTTAGACACGCCAGAACAAACCAATTTAAAATGTATCATTTCACTCCTAAAGTGAATTTTCATTAAGAATAATTTTGTTATTGTGAAAACATGAAATGCCCTTTTCTCATCTCTTGGAGATAAACATGATAATACAGAGTCTCCACTTCTACCATGCTAAAACCTGAAAGTAAGATTTACAAGAAATCCAGGATGGGGAAAGGGAAAAGAAAAAGACTTGTTTCTCTAGCTCTGTTTCTGGAAATTAAAATCTTCTAATTTATTTTCTGGCTTTAGGTGGGGATTGTATTTCAGAGGTGTTATTCACTCCTAATGTCTGAAAAGGCGAGCTGTATCCATGAGTGCTTAATAGTGGCTGCTTGCCAAAAAACCCTGTTATTCACCCTGCACTGTCTCCAGAATATAAAACCTGTGCTAGTGGCTAGCAGGGAAGAGAGGACATCTTGTCTGGTTTCTCAGTGTGCCTTTGGGACTACCTAAAGCAGCCTCTTACAAAGGCTGTTTACATCCTTGCCATGAGCAGGCAAAAGGAGTCACAGGGTTCACCTGGCCTCCTTACCCTTTTTGCATCACTTTCTTCAAAGGCACCAGTCTGCTTGTCCCTCTCTGTGCTGGTCCAAGAAGATACATGCAGCCAGAGGTACTGTAAATAAGAACTCCTATCTTGGGATATAAGAAAATATAAGAAGTAATTTCTCTGAAATTATTTTGTTGGTGGAATAAAGAAAAGCTTAATTAGCCTTGTAATACTCTGGTATTTTAACTTCACAATGTTTGTAAACCAGTAATATGTTAGTTCTGGCATTAAAAATCAGGAGTGAGTTCAGACTGGAGTTTTATCATATGTGTGAAGCTAATGTTTGACACTTTCAAGGAACAAGTGTAGTGCAAAGAATAATATTTATTCTGGATGATACAACTGGCACATAGTCTGACAAATAGATACATAAATTAGACGGGTTTTGGATAGAAGATAAGGTTTAATTAAAGGAAGCTATTTTCACAAGATTAAATCAGTCTTATCTAACACTTGTTTTGTTCTTGTCAGGCCTGAGAGATTGTGTGGCAATTGCTGGAGTTTTCATCTGTAAAAGTGCCTCCTTGGATATTAGTTTCTGGAAGAGATGAACCTAATTAGATTAGAGGTGTTCAGCTGAGCTCCCTGAGTTCACTGTCAGTCCCACCTGATCAGCTGTGGCAGTTTCAGAATACCCATCTCTCTCTTGGGGCTGCACTGACAAGACTTTGTCTCTGAAATCTTATGACCTGTAAGCATTGCTCATGCTGCCTTTCCCTGCCTTTTGCTGAGGCTTTTGCATTAATCACAGGCAAGGCCTATGCTCCATATGTGGGCCCGGGATGTTTGAGTTAAAGGTGCTGTAAAAGAATTCTTTAAAAGAATTTCACTCAAAACAACAATGGGTGGTGGCATTGCATGTGTCTGAGTGTGCCAATTTATGATCCGTCCTCCTGTTTCCATCCCCAAATAACTATGAAGAATTTAACTATTATTTGAGGAAGTAATCTTTTTATTTGTCAAGGTGTGGAGAGAGTGTTGTGTCACTTGAGGAGAAGCTTGGCTTAACTCCCTCCCCCAACAGAAAAGCTCTTCAAAAAGATGTAGCAACAACTGGTCATTCAGTATTCATTTGTACTTAAAACCAGAAAGAAATATGAGCACCTTTCCTTGACTTTAGTAATGTTAATTGAGAAACTGTGCTCTACATCATAAACCTGATAAAGAAAGTTGAATTTTCAGAGATAAGAGTTATTCAAAAACCTCCCAAGATGAAACCAAGTAGAGAAATAATTAAAATTTCTATGAAAGCAGTGGGCATAAATATTTATATCAGCATTAACGGGAAAAGGAGTTTATCTTTTTAAAATTATTTTTAGGAATATTTCTAACTTCTTGTTCTGCCTATAGAATTTCAGTCATACACACCTGTAGGGACAACATGATCATCTTGGAAAGCAAGAGTAAAGAAAATAAAAGTGCAGAGACCACATGCTTGCTAGAAAGGTATTTAGGTAAACTGTTGTACTGGTACTGAGCCAGAAGTCAGTGTGTCCATCACAGCTGCTTGGCTTCTGTCCTGCAGAACTCCTGCCTCTAGGAAATCAGAGTCATGGAATAGTTTGTGTTGGAAGGGACCTTAAAGACCACCTGGTTCCAACTCCCCTTTCATGGACAGGGACACCTTCCATTAGACCAGGTTGCTCAGAGCTCCATCCAGCCTAATGTTGACTACTTCCACAGCCTTTTTAGGAAGCCTCTTCCAGTGCCTCATCACCCTCCGAAGAACTGAATTCTTCTTGAAAATATACAATTCCTCCCTATTACCTAATTTAAACCTTCCCTCCTTCAGCTTAAGGTCATTCCCCCTTGCCCTATCACTACATTCCCTTGTGAAAAGTCCCTCTCCAGCCTTCTTGTAAGCTCTGGAGTCTCCCTGGAGCCTTCTCTTCTCCAGGCTGAACAACCCCAGCTCTCTCAGTCTGTCTTCATAGGAGAGGTGCTCCAGCCCTCTGATCAGCTCAGCAGCCCTCCTCTGGACTTACTCCAACAGATCAGTGTCTTTCTTGAACTGGGGGCTCCAAAGCTGGATGCAGCACTCCAGGTGGGGTCTCATGAGGGCAGAGTAGAGAGGGAGCATCACCTCCTTCGCCCTGCTGGGCACGCCTCTTTTGCTGCAGCCCAGGATGTGGTTGGCCTTCTGGTCTGCAAGGCCACATTTCCAGCTCATGGTGAACTTCTTGTCCACCAGCACCCCTAAGTCCTTCTCCCCAGGGCTGCTCTCCATCCATTCTCCTCCCAGCTTGTGTCCCAGTCACTGACAGATGTTAAACAGCACCAGCCCAATATCAACCCCTGAAAAGCACCACCTGAAAGTCTCCACCTGGACATTGAGTCATTGGCCAGTTTGAGTGCAACCATCTAATTCTTTATCCACAGAATGGTCCATCTGTAGAGTCTGTGTCTCTCCTGATCAGAGACAAGGACCTTGTGCAGGACACTGTCAAATGCCTTGCACAAGCCCAGGTAGATGATAGCAGTTGCTTTTTCCTCACCAATTACTTTATACCACTGCTGTAACCCCCTTGTAGAAGGCCACCAAATTTGTCAGGCATGATTCGCCATGGTGAAATCATGTTGACTGCCACTAATTACCTCCTTATTTTCCATGTGCCATAGGGTAGTTTCCAGGGGGATCTGCTCCATGATCTTGACAGGTACCAAGGCAAGAGTTAGTGGCCTTTGTTTCCCTGGGTCTTCCATATTTCTTTTCAAATCAGTGGTGAAATGTGTCACAGCAGTAAATTCTTACCACTGTATGGCAAGTGTAGTATAAGTATATATTTTAGGATATATAAATATTATCATGTTTTCCAGAAAGTGCTCTTTCACTAGTTGGTAAAAGTAGTATTGTGAGAGAGCAAATACTGTGTGTAAATTCTGTGTGTAAATTTGAGTCCTCAGTGCTCAGTGAGGTACTGAAGGAGCCAATTGCTTGATTACTCTGATCTGTTCCCTTTCCTACGACTAGGGAAATGCATATAACTGCAGAACTTGGGAGTGCCTCTTTCAGAGAGAGCAGTATATTAGAATGGGGTTCACCTAATTTACATGGCATGTCAACAGTGCTGATGACTGTAATAGACATCTAGGCTGTCTTTATCATCAGAGGTACTCCTAGGACATGAGCAATTTTAGTATGAATGCCAAAATCAATTGTAGAAGTCACTTTCTGGAAATCACTCTTTATAATGACTCAAAATTACATTAGTTTACTCTTAAACAAATGGGATTTGATGTGTGAGTTTGAATTTCAGAATTGCAGTTTATCTTCAGAATCTGTTTTAGGCTCTTACATGACTTTCTGGATTTCAACAATACTTACTTGCACATTACTTTATTTCCATTGCAAAAATTCACCTTTCATGGGCCTTAAACAAACATGGTGGCCTACTTTCTATCATATTTAAAATTCATCAGATATTCCAGTGCAAATCTACTCTTGGTTTTGAACAGATATATTTCAAGTTAATTAACATTTAGCTTTTATGTCCCTTTCTTTCTTGTTAGATCCATATCAGAAGGACATTCAGGCATATTTGCAATATAACAAAAAAAGAGAAAATACATTCAGAAGTTACTTTAAAGTATTATATGGGTATTTATTTAAATTAGATATCTGCTTCATCTTCATTTTGAAGAGTATATTTATCCATTTTACATTGAAGTATCAATAATTACAGAAGTTTTATTTCAGTGCATGCATTCTCTCATTTTTGCTAATGCAGGTTATGTTACAAACAGAATATGAAATAAAGCAAGGGAATCACCTTCAAGGCTTGATGCCTTTATTAGGTCACTGGAAAAGGACAGAGACTGCTATAAATGTGAGACTGAGAATTTGTTGAAGGTATTAAGAAACACATTCTCAAGTCCTAAGTGAACCTTTAGTTGTGGCAGCATAAAAAAAAATCATCCATCCAGGTGAGTTTGGGAAATCACTTTGGAAGAGGAGGAATGTATTTTTTAGAATATATCTCATGTTAAACTATTAAAGCTATAACTACCGGGAAGAAAAACTAGTTTATTGTAAACAGAAGGATGCATAAGATGGGAATGGGCCAATAATAGAAGTTTTCAAACCAGATATAATAAGAAAGTGTTTCAAGTTTTGTTTCTCTACTTTAACACTGTATCACCATATTCTTTAAGGGAGTGGTTTCTGATCCAGAAGTCTTGAAAATATTGAGAGAATGTGAAGAACTTAAGTCAACATGGAAAATAAATGAACATGGTGGCAGAAATGCAGGGTAACTTCAAAGTTTTAAGAGCTGAGAAAGACAAAATTCTCAATCTTTGTGAGGAGGTACTTTTATTTATATTTGTGTGATGAATTGAAATAACAAGGTAATGTGCAAGAAAAAATTATATTTTTTGCTTCATATGAAAGAAAGAATGCAAAGGATTTGTTTAAAAAAATAGAAAAAAAACTTACGGAAATTCTGTGATTTGAATCTGTCAGTTCAATACAAGTTTGTAAGTGCTGTCCTGAGTTTAAAATGCTTTCCTGAATCAAAGAATGTGTGCACAAATGATTACTTCATCTTTGATATCATACAGTTTCTGGGATGCTCTACATTACAAGCCACAGGACCCAGTAATGTATTGATTATATATTCCATGTTTCTGTTATTCCACTGTTTTTAAAAACAGGCACAGGAGATTTCCCAGCTTTGTCAGGAAGTTATAAAATGGCCCAGGACTCCTAAAAGCATCACTCCTGTGACAGCTCAAGCTGTATTAAGACACATGGAGATAGAAATGGATACAGCACTGCCAGATTTCCAAAGGATGCCTACAGAACGTGATAGCCTCAGGGAGCATTTACAGGTTTGATTCTGTCCCATCTCTCCTCAGCCCCACCCCATAGGTTATTTAAGCATGAAAACTATTTAGCAGTGTAATTAAAGTTGCTAAGGATTTATATTCTGGTCCTGAGAATTAATTGCTTTAAAAGTCTGTGGTGAGTTGAGACTTGTTCTACATGTGATTTTGTTGTTACTGTTATTTGATACAGATTTCCCAAGAAACTGCGTTTAATGAAAAGGCTCATTTGGAACAGAAAATTGAAGAGCTTTAAATTACAATTCACAATGTAAGGGAAAATAATTATTTGTGGAATTGTAAATATAATACATTTTGGTGATGTTCATGTTTAATCCTGCAGGACCAGCCTGACTGTTACCAGAAAACAACAGGCTGAGAGCAGTGAATGTTATTTACCAAGACTCTCCTCTCCCCTCTGCTCTGCTCTGATAAGGCACCACCTGTAGGACTGTGTCCAGCTCTGGGGTCACGGACCTGCTGGAGTAAGTCCAGAGGAGGCCATGAAGATGATCTGAGTGGGCTGGAGCACCTCTCCTACAAAGACAGGCTGAGAGAGTTGGGGCTGTTCAGCCTGGAGAAGGGAAGACCTCGGGGACATGTTTTAGCACCTTCCAGTACCTAAAGGGCACCAGCAAGAGAGCTGGGGAGGGAGTTTTCACAAGAACATGTAGTGACAGGGCCAGGGGGAATGGCTTTAAACTGGAAGACGACAGGTTTAGGTTAGATACAGGTTAGAAATTTTTTGACTGTGAGGATGGTGAGGCCCTAGAACAGGTTACCCAGAGAAGCTGTGGGTGCCCCATCCCTGGAAGTGTTCAAGACCAGTCTGGATGGAGCACTCAGCAACCTGATGTAATGGAAGGTGTCCCTGCCCATTGCAGGGGGTGTGGAACAAGATGGTCTTTAAAGTCCCTTCCAACTAAAACCATTCTGTGATTCTGTGATTTTAAGACTGTACCAAGCTTTTGACAGTGTTACCCACAGTGATCTTATATCCAGGTGAGGATAGGCTTGTTCCACCTGGAATAGAAGTAGCTTAAGAGGGAAATAAGTCCTACCTGCCAGTAGGGATGACATCAAGTAGTCATAAACAGGCTTTTTACTGCAGTGCTTGGTGGAAAGATGGAAAATGGGAATCCATTGAAACCAGAAGTGTTCAGGCTGAATACAAGGAAATACTTGCTTCTCATGAGGGCAGTTGAGCAATCTCCAGCCTTGGAGATTTTCAAGACTGGACTGGACAAAGCCCTGAGCAGCCTGACCTCAGAGCTGGCTCTGGTTTGAGTAGGGGTTTAGACAAGAGACCTGGAGTCCATTCAAATGTGAATTATCTTATGATTGTGTATTACTAAGACCTGATGCTTCAAAGCTAAATGTAATTGCACTGTTCTGGCAAGTTGTATTTAATATGTTTTAAGTTACTTGTGTGTGCAATTGTTTGCTAACAAATGGCACTAAAATAGAAAATGAAAACATTAATAAAATTAATATAAATTTTAAATTTACTTACAGTCTTGGTAGGACTTGATTTTTACATAAATTAACATTGATTTCTGCAGTATATCTTTCTTCTAGATCCTATGGTTATAAATTCTGGCTTATCTTCTTTTTCCGCCTCAGCCTTCTAAAATCCTGCCAAGCTTATAAATATAATACCACAGTTTATAATATTGAACAGAGTGCATCTGATATGAAGAATACACTGTAGGCTGAAATAGCTCTGAGTAGTAAATTAACTTTAATCACACGCCTACGTATGACGTGTAGAGAGTATTGGGAGCCCTGTTTTAGGTACATCATCTTATTTCTTCAGTTCTTCTGGTACCCTTTGAGGGCGATACATCAACATGAAATTTATGGTATTAGCATTGAAAAGGCTACTGTATACCAGAGGCTTACTGACTTGCTCTTTGATTATAGTAATACAGAAATTAGTACTGAATAATTTGGTAAAGGAGGAGAGGGGTGAGGTGAGAGATTTTGTACTTTAAAAGGCGTGTTTAAAATAATTTAGAAAGGACAGTCCTTTTGTTAAGTGTAAGCATTTTAATAAAAAGATAGAGGTTTCTTTAGATTGAAGATTTCAAACCAGCTTTGCTGGAGTCTGTACAAGAGGCTTTGGACCTGTTATTTGTTTTAGCTACAGACCCGAAGGCCTCATGGTGGTAACTTGGTTACATAGTGCTTTATGCAAGAGTTTTACAGTGATTTCTCTAGCTGGTTATTGGCATAGGTGTGTAACTTAATAGAGGCCTAAAGCCATTGTTGGTCATGTTGTGTCCCAAACCATGATTTCTCCCTTCATACACTCACAATAATGTTTTCTTTTATGTTATTTTGTGCTGAAAACTGTTAATGTTGGTCAGTGACAACATTTTTGACCTTGGGCATAATTACCAACAAAAAATTTATATGAACAAATGAAAATATTCCCAGAGATCTAAAAGATGAGAAGTTGATTTACCTTTGAAAGAAGTGAAAGTCACATTTCAGGTCTTTGCCAACTATTTTCAGTAAACTGAGTCAGGCCTTGAGTAAATAAGATGCCTGGACAGTTCTTCTTCAGCAAAAGATTTGTGCTAAAAACAGAGCAAAATTTAAATAAATTCTATAAATCAGCTCTTTTTTTTTTTTTTCCTTAGCTGTTAATGTTTGATTATATTTATAGTTAGATAGTGAACAGTTAGAACACATGTCCACCGTGGCACAAATGAAAGACACCATTGATTCTTTGGAAACTGAGTTGAGAAGATTGACAAGAAAAGTACTAGATTCTGAAACTGAGCTGAGTTAACAGGAAGCTGAATATGCTTCTCTTAGGTAAGTAAAGTATGTAATTGCATTAATACTAGTAACATCAGCGTATGTTCACTGGTTTTTGTAACTGTTACATGGCTCAAAGGGAAAGGAATTTACGAAAGCTGCTTATGAGCCATCCTTCATTTTGCAATGAAATTGTTTTCCTCATTGCTTATTTATATGTAAATGTTCTTGTCTTATTGATGTGATGGTATGGTGGAAATAATCTTCAGTGAAAAAGTAAAATTAATTTAATTTAGAGTTAGAAGCTTTTAATTAGAAACTACAGGGATTGATGGGTTTTGGTAAATAGCATATGACTAATTTTATTTTCATTTAAAAATTTTTTTTAATAAAAACAGGCAAACATGCGTAAACGAGTGAATGTCGTGTTGTTAGTTTTAAAGATCCATTTCTTAGTCTTGGAGCCTTTTCAGGAGAGGA
Organism: Leptocoma aspasia; assembly: GCA_013399835.1. Lineage (NCBI taxonomy): Eukaryota > Metazoa > Chordata > Aves > Passeriformes > Nectariniidae > Leptocoma > Leptocoma aspasia. The sequence goes on from VXAX01006463.1 coordinate 212,084, forward strand.
AATAAAACTGAACCTTTGCATAGGGCTTATGGTCTGCTGCTCAACTGGAGTTCCCAGTCATGTTCAGAAGCATAGTAGGACTAGACTCGATCAAAGTCTTTAGGGAATAAAATATGTCAGTGAGTGCTGCTTTATAATAATTTGTCAGATATATGAACACTGTTGAATTGTTGAAAACTAGGTGCTGCTATTGAAAGATCTTTTTTTTACACCCCCCAAACCAAACTGATAATTCTTTTCAGTTTCTTGAACAGTGTGAGAATCATTATTAATTACTACATTTGCACAAATAACTTGGTTATAACTTGAAACAGTTCAGGCATTCCAATGGATGTACCAGGGGATGATTTTTATTTTAATCATTTTGTGACTTTTTTATAATCACCTGTTGCAAAGAATTCTTCTTACTTTTCTGTAATCCTTTACATGATTATTCAGAATTTAATATACTGAGATTAAAGGTGACATTAATAAAATATCCCAAACAGTCTAAAATAGACAGAAAAAAATCTCATTTTTTTCCTATCTTTTGCAATTTTAGTCATCTTTCTAAAAGAAAAAAAATTAATATATCAGTGTCTGAGTTCTCCTGTTTAATGCTTCTGCTTTTCCAGTTTATTGAATGAAAAGACAGAACTGAGTCTTTCAGAGATTCAGTGAAGCCTTGTGAAGAAAAAACTTGAAATGCAACTTAGCCAAGAGAAAATTATGCATTTAGATGAAAAAACTCTGGTGAGTGACAGATCCAATTTTTACAATAAAATTCAATAGGCTAATTTTCATATTCTGCAGTCTTTTTTTTTTTTTTTTAAGGGTTAAAAGAAAAGGCATTGAATGCAAATAAATATACTTCTGCAAGTTTTAACATTTTGAATGCAAAACTCTTTGTTTTCTTTAATTATTGAAAGATTTTTGCATTTTAAAATTATGTGACAGAGCTCTGGCAAGTTTCAGTGACAGCACATGCTGTCAGCTGAACAGCGTGTGCTGGTACCAGTGTGCAGTGTGTGAGCATATCAGTTATATTTGTGCTTCAGTAAGGCAGTGGTAGCACTTCTCAGCACCATAAAATACTGACGGTGGAAATCAGGAAAACATGTTTTTTAGTATATTGCACTATATATCCTGTCCTGTGTGTTGCACCTTTTTTGTATTATGGGAGTAAAGGAGATGGATACAAGGATTATTATTCCTGTAGTGCCAAGGAATATGTTCTTCCAAAACCACTGCAGAGTTGTGATACTTTCCCTAAAGCAGAGCAAGATACTGCTTGCCTTCTTTACAGCAAGGGCACATTGGTGGCTCATGTCCAACATGATGCCCATCAGGACCCCCAGCTTTCCTGCCAAGCTGCTCTCCAGCTGGGTGGCCCCCAGTGTGTACTGGTGCCAGGGGTTGTTCCTCCCTAGGTTCAGGAATTCTCTTTATTGAACTTCATGAGGTTGTTCTCAGCCTGTTTCTGCAGCTGGTGAGGGTCCCTCTGGATGGCAGCACGACCCTCTGGTGTCTCAGCCACTCCTCCCAGTTTAATACCTCCTCAGTAATATCAGGAAATCACTCTCTTACCTCATCTATAGTTACATGCTGCAGTCTACATGTTGCTTCTGTCTATAGTAATTCTTTTAAAACTTTTGTTATAATACCAAAGAAAGTTATTTTTAATGATCTCAGTATTTGCTCTTGAAAAACAGATTTGTTTTGAGCCATGTAATTTAAGGCCCCGATCTAAAGAAAAATCCAGTTCTATAAATATAATTTATAGATTATTA
>VXAX01006464.1:0-74626 GCA_013399835.1 Leptocoma aspasia
GGGTCAGGCTCTGCAGCAGCATCTCTAGTTACTGGTGTAGGTGTCAGGGTACTTATCCAGGTTAATCTCTCCTTATCTCTGAATGCTAAATATAACAGGCATATCAGCAAGACTACCCATTGTATGATATCATTAGCATTTAGAGTGGATCTTAACCCTTCGAAAACTGGTGGAACAGACCCAAAGAGATGGTTAAAGGGTTGGGAGAAGATTTCCCCTGGTGTCATTTCCTCACAGTAGGTACCATTAAAGTAACCCCAAAAACATACAGTTAATGTGTGATAGCTCTGAATCTATGTGCCTGTAGGGAGGAAATTAAAGATCCATGAATTCCTCACCTTATTAACCCATAAACCAAAATGGATAACAGCCACAGTAGCCTTAGTTATAGGACCCATGTCTAGATAAGAGCCTGCAAATGGGAGAAATACAGCCACAATCATGTGCCACCCAAACCAGGGTAAACTAGACCACATGGTGACACTTAAAGATGTTTCTATATCAACACACAAAACTAGATTACTTAAGAATTGTTAGACCTTTTTTCCTCACAATGCCCTCATGCCTCACGTTGGGCGCCAAAATTTGTCTTGGTTTGACAAGACAGAACTCTGTTTAAAGAAGGCAAGAGCCTCCTGTGAAATGGAAAAGGTAAACTCCCTCCCTCCGAAATACCACAATTTCAAAATTAACAGGCTCTCAGGCAAAGATATGGGAATAGGAATAACAGTTCTTTACTAGGAAAAAGTTGAAAAAAAAAATACAAATGCAATTAGTACAAACAAAACCACTGATACAGTCAGGAACCTGGTACCTTGAGGAGTCAGGGTGTTGATAACAGTCTAGTTAAATGGTAGCTGCAGTCCTCCTGGAGTAGTAGATGAAGTTCTGTTGAAGAGGTGATCCTGTAGAAAGGTGTAGGTTTCTTCTGGTGAAATGTCTAGTGCTGGCAGAGATGGGCCGGGTCTTCCTCTGGGAATCTAGTGGAGAACAGGTGGCTCTCCTTGGAGTAGAGGCTGTCTGATGTCTCAGAAAATGCTGATTTTGTGCTGGTAGGGGTGCTTGGCTCCTCCCTCTGGGCGGAGCATCTCACAATGGAATGATGTAATCTTATTAGTCATGCAGTGAGTCATTCAATGGCCCATTAACAGGAGATACCTCCCCGGAGGGAGACATTGTTCTTGGAAGAGATAAGGAAAAACTGTCCAACTGACAGAAGATAACTGTCCCACCTTTAACAGATGGCAAATGGAATATGTGCCTATCTTGAGAGCCAGGACAGAAGGGCTGCTGTCCCAGCAGAGCAATTATTCTACGTGCCGGCCGGAACAGCCACATCTTGGTCCCCTGGCCTGAACATTCTGTCTTTTTTGCTTTTCTTCCTTGCTATATGGTCAGCACTGCTGGGCCACCACAGTCGCTGCTGCCCTGGCCCTGCAGCCTTCCTGCTCTGTACCTTCTGGCCTGCTGTTGTCAGTGCAACTCCCTGGGAAGTGAACTGAGGATGTGATGACCTGAAGAAGACCCTGGGTCCTGGGGATGGTTCTCATTGGGAAGGGGAGCTGGGTCATGTAGGGTTGACTGGACTAAGGAGGTGCCTGTTGCATCTTAGACCTGCAAGTAGGTGCTGATCACCCCTGTGATCCCTCAGTTAGAGTGTTCTCCCACCCCAGACCATCCCCGTGCCATGCTGCTGCAGCCCTTCTTGTATCCTGGGCTCTTGCTTGTATCCCAGTTTCCAGAATGCCAGCACTATTCTCTTTTTGGCAGGGATAAACTGCCTCCTGCCTTAGGAGCATCACCTGGCACTACCCAGTGCTCCCTCTTCCCCTTCCCTGCCTGTGGCTGATATTTGCAGCGCTGTGAGCAAACGCCCACTCCCAGGTGGAATGGAGAGGGTCTGCCCTCCCCACTGCAGGATATGGTGGAGGCTGAACCTCTGCTCACCAGCATGGTTCATTTCTGGGGGACACTTCCCATCTTGAGGGGATCAAGCACAGCATCCAGGCCCTGCTTCAGTGTCCCGTCAGATCTCTGCCAAAGCCAATGACTCGCTGTGGGCTGTGATCCCAGCCTGGCGTGGGCGCTCACCTCCGCCTGCACAGCCAGCCCGCTCTGTTCCAAGATACAGCTGATTGAAGGCAGATGCTCCCTCCAGGAGACCCATGTGATGGGGAAGAGTGAGGCTTCCAGGATCTCTGCTTTGCTCTGCAGCTGCGTACCGCAGGGACCATGACTTAAACTCCTCCACATTACAAAAAGGCAGCAGCACATGGCAGATACCCAGCCCTGGAAAAGCAGCTGTCAGGGAGCAGAGCATGGGCTGAGGTCTTGGCCAGCACGCTGGAGAACCACATGCACTGTGTGAGTTCCACTAGACCCAAAGCGTCCCTTTGTGAGACACCCATGTGGCAGTGGGTAGAGGTGACCCCATCCTCCTGCTATGCCATTGGGACACCTCTGGTTGCTCCTCCTGGGAGATGGTATCATGCTCTGGATGGGAACAGGCAACTGGAGGGACAGAGCCAGCACTAGGTCTGGGCTGCAGTTACATCCCAGGGCGCCATCAAAACCCCCCCATGTGAAAACACCCTTTGACTGGCCTGCCTCAGCTGTAGATGAGGGCTGGGCACATGGACCATTGAATCAGAGAATCAGAATCCCAGACAGCTTTGAGTTGGAAGGGATCTTTAAAGACCATCTTGTTCCACACCTTCCCATGGGCAGGGACACCTTCCACTGTCCCAGGCTGCTCTAAGACCTGTCCAGCCTGGCCTTGAACACTACTAGGGTGGGGCAGCCACAGGTTCTCTGGGCAATTTGTGCCAGAGCCTCACCACCCTGACAGGGAAGAATTTCTCCCTAATACACTATCTAACCCTTGAGGCCATTCCCCCTCGTGCTGTGACTCCAGGCCTTTGTCCAAAGTCCCTGTCCTGCTCTCTTGGAGTCTCCTTAGGGACTGGAAGAACATCTAAGGTCTCCCTGGAGCCTTCTCTTCTCCAGACTGAAAAAGCCTAACTTATGCAACCTTTCCTCAGGAGAAATGCTTCATCCCTCTAACATCTTTATGGCTCTCCTCCATGGACCAGAACATCCCCAAAGCAGAAAGCCTGGACTATTATGTAGGCACAAACAGCCCAGCACTTCACTCTCCTGTCTCGCTGGTGTCTGGACCCCTGGACAGGGGGCAGGGGAGACATGACTTGGCCTGTGGCCAGATCCAGGGGACAGCACTGGGAGTAGCAAGTCCTTTTGCCCCAGAGCCTCACCTGGGCATGTACCATCCTTTTATCCCCAAAGCTTCCCTGCTTTGGGTCTAAGAGAACCCACAAATGGGCCATGGGCAGCCAGGGACAACCTATCCTCAGACAGGTCCAGGCAGGCAGGTTTGGTTTATTTTGGCTACTGAAAACAACTCCTGCCCATGAAGGACATCTATGAGTGTCTACAAGCCCAAGAAGACTCCAGATAGGACCATGATGGCAGTAGACATGTCCCCTGGCCCTTTTCCTTGGGGGGTAAAAAAAAATTCCAGTTTTTATTATCTAAATTATGACATCTTCCTGTCAAGAACCTGAGGGCAGGCAGGGCTGCTTGCACTGCTAGCCCTGGGCATCCTGCAGCTGCTGTGGGCAAAGGTCACAACCACATCCATGTCTTTGTGCCTACAGATGGGGACCCATAGGGCAGAGTGACACAGCAGTGACAGCCCAGTGCAAGCAGGATGTCCTAGCCCAAGACCCAAGCCCCAGGTTCCTCATGTATGGCCTCTTTGCTGAAGATCACTGCTCCCATTTGGTGCTCCTCAAACTGGGAAAGAAACAGTCTTTATTCCTATCCATTAAATCAAGAAACCCGAAAGACATTGCCTTGGCCCCTAAGGTTTTGTTTAGCCCTAGATGAAAATGCTTTGCCCTGAGTTCAGTGCAGGTGTTTTAAACACTTCCCTTTTTTCTTTCTGGAAGCATGAGTTCTGCTAGGCAGAAAGCATGTGGTTCTTTGGGATCCTTCCAAAATCTCCATTAGCTCTTCAAATCTTCCAAGACCTTCATTAGTCCTCAGGCTGAACCACTTTGTGGGTAAGGCCTTGTCCCACAGGTGTGTCAACCATCCCACTGTGCCAGGCTGGGAGCCACCCCAGACTCTGAGTCCAGTGTCCCATCCCCTGTGATGGTTGTGCCCTGGCCAGCTTGGATAGGCCTCAGCTGGTTCAGCCAGGAAAGTAGAAACCAAATAATCTAACAATTCCATCATTAAATATTTAGTATTGATGGTTTAGGAAGGAAATAATTTGGGTATGTGAGAGACATCCTGGTGCTGATGCTCCTGCACCGATGCCAACACCTTCTCACTGGTGGCTGGTGAGTGCCTGCAGCTGCTTCTCCATGCCAGGCTGCCAGGCTTGTCCCATTGGGTTGGAAGGACCCAGCACCCTAGCACCCCTGCATCCATGACAGCTGGAGGCATGTGGCTGATCCTGGGGAGGTTCTTGGTGAGGTCTGCAGGAGCAGCTTCATCCCTGCAGTGTCCCACATTCTGCGCACTTGTCAGCTCCCATTTTACTTCTCTATCCCAAATCCTAAGGGGGTTTTCCCAACCCATCCATTTTTCACATTTTCCTTGGATGAGTAGACTATTGCAGCTCTGGCAACTCCCAGAAAGTCATAAGTCTCCTTAGCCTTCCTAAAATCAAGGAATTAGGAGGGAAAACAAACAAACAAACAAACAAAAAACCCCTCACCAACCAAACAAAAAAACCCACAAAAGCAGTTTTTGTAAGCAATACTTTTAGGAGAGGGTATTTATTTCTCTCCAGGATCCTCAGCCTTCTTTGCTCCCTTTGCTCAGCTTCTCATGCAGCACCCGCCTCCAGAGGGAGCCCAGAATTGCGGAACCAAAGGGGCTACAAAAAAGTTAAGTATTGCAAAACTTAATTTGGTTGTTGGGGCTGCGAGGCTTGGAGCAGCTCATCCCACAGGATCCAACACCCCCAGGAATGACCCGATTGCATCCCTCAGGACAGTTGTGCCAGGGGAGTCTGAGGAGGAGCAGAGCTCCCACTGTAACTGGACCATGTCCTGGGAACAATGGAAGCTGGAGCCCATCTCCAATTCCTGTGGCTTTTCCAGGGATTTCCATAATTTTAGTGGGGCATGAGCTGCTTTCCTCCTGCCTCTCAGTGGGATTGGCAGTTCTCCCTGCTCACAGGATGCTGGTGTGCTAGCCTCAGGATGGGATGTGGGTCTGCAGAGCAGGTTCCCTTCTTCAAGGTCCCCAGCCCCCTAGGCCCCTCCTGCCCTGCTGCTGCTGGCTGGAGGCAACAGGGTGATGCCTTCAGGGCCAGGAATTTTTGCCCATCCTTCCAGCTGCCAGACCAGCTGCAGGGTTGAGAAATGGCTTTCCTGTCCCTGGTGTGTGCCAGTGTCAGGCTGTGACAGCCACCTTGGCTAACCACTGCCACAGCTCAATGGCTGCTGGGTGCTCCAGCAGTGCCTGTGAGCGTGCCAATGACTCCCTCCAATGACAGATGGATGGGGGAACACTGCCACAGACACCGCTGTGCCAGTATCCATGGTAGTGCTCTGGAAGATGCTCAGGTATTCAGGCACTGCTAGAGAAATCCTCTGCCTCAGGCACACGTAAGGGCATGAGCACAGCAACACAGCTGTGGCTGCAGATGCACATGCCATGCCAGGCTGTCCTGTGGACATGCACACGGTATCTGTGCACACACTGTGACTGTGGTCATGCCATGTACATGCTCATCCTGTATCTGTGCCCACATGGGTTACAGTGTCCATGGTCACATGTACCCATGCTCACACTGTGGCCCTGGTCACTCCATGGCTTTGTTCGCACTGTGGCCCTGCTTTCAACCACACCAAATTGTTCCCCTCTCATTCCTGGCTCTCCAGCAAGGCAAAGGTGAAAGAGGCCTTCCATGGGCAACCAACCAACTGCTGGGGCTCAATGTCCTCCCCGCCAATGCCCCCAGACACCCTGGACGCATGAGCACTGTTGGTACTGCACAGTGAACCCCCCAGGCAAAGCTGGGGGAGGCACCTCATCCTGCAGCAGCCTGGGAAAACAGGCTGAGGATAAAATTAGCTGGATTTTTTATTACTGGGATTTTATTTTTAAAAGCAATGGAAAGTACATCACTGGTTGGAAAACCCCAGAGGTCTGGGCCAGCCTGTGGGACAGCAGTATGCCTCTGCTCTGTGGTGGATATCCTGTTCACCCCAGGAGGGATGTGAGGTGGGAGCTGGCTGTAGGAATAATCAGCATGGCAGCAAGGAGCATGAGGGGGCTGATCCTGCCCCCTGGGATGCACCAGGGTGGTACATGAGGTGGCACATGAGGCAGCAGGGACAGCTGAGCCTTGCCAGGAAGCATCACATGCCATAGGGTTCCTGGGAAACTCTAGTGGGAAGGACCCTTCCTGTCTAAGCAGCACTGGTCGCTCCAGCCAGAGAAGATACAACTGGAGGTCTGCAAATTCAGGACAGTCCTGGGGAGATTGGAGAGGGATGGAGCCACCAGTTCTTCCAGTGTATGAAGTTAAGGTAGAAGCCAGATCCAGCCCATCGTAAAGCAGGCAGCTCCCAGTGCTGGGGTGCAGCAGCTCCCTGATAAGGGATGGTGCTTCTGGAGGTTTGCTTGCACTGCAATAAAGGGATTTTGACAAGTACAGAGAGGCGGGATCTACTGAAGGGTGAAAATCAGAAAATCCCCCCCCCCCCCTTCCAGCTGAAGACAGCTGGAGACAGGGAGAGGGCTCAAGGAAAGTGTCCTGTATGCTTGCTGTCATCTTCCTCATTCATGGACACCGCTGTGTGGCAGGAGGGCACAGTGGGAATATCACATCTGTGTTACTGCTGGCTGCTCCCAGGCTTACTTGCTGAGAGTGACATGTGCCAGCCAGGAATGTGGCTGGCACAGGCTCCAGCTGGATTCTGACATTGTTTTTTAAACAAGTGGAAATTGAACCTGTAAAGATCTCACCTGAAAGCTTAAACCTACTGCTAGGAGCCTAAGCAAGTGCCTGGTCCCCTGGTGAGCTGTCCAGTGACTTCCAGGAGACCCAAGTTATTCCAAACACTGGAAACATTTCTCCTCATGCAGCAACCCACTGCTAAGCCACAGAACCAGGTGTCCATCCTCTCCCTGCCCCTCAGGAGGGATAGTCCTGGCAGATTATTGAGAGGAGCCTGAGCAGCACCTGCAGGCTAGCACAGGGCTCATGCCTAGGATGTGGCAGCTGCCTGGCAGGTCTTCTTGACCCTGGGTTGGGGAAGTCCTGCTGTGATTGGGCATCCCCCCTAACCACAGAAGAAGTGACATTGCTAATCTCAGGGCTCACTTCCAAAGAGAGATGTGTGGGGTGTTAGGAAGGGAAGCTAAATCCTTTAGCAAGGCACATAAAGCCTTCCTGCAGGACAAGGTGAGGGTAGGAAACAGTGGCACCCAGGCAGGCTCCCAGCACCAGTTTGTTGCTGAAACCAGCCCTCAGAGGCTGAGCAGGCTTGTGCCATGGGAAGGCAGAGGTGTGGGATCTTCCATGGGCTCCAGGTGTGTATCTACTCCACCGTGGACCTCCATAGGTTTCAGGAGCACAGCTGCCTCTTCATGGTCATCCCCACAGGCTGCAGGTAATCTCTGTTCTGGCACCTAGAGCACCTCCTCCCCTCTCTCTCCACTGAACTAGGATCTGCAGGGCTGTGTAGTGGTTTTCACTCTTTCTTAAATACATTATCCCAGAGGACCGCCCCCATTCACTGCTGGCAGGTTCAGCTTTGGGTGGTGGTGGGTCCAACACAGGGACAGTTTCTGGTGCCTTCTCACCAAGGCACTCTACAGATCCCCACTGCCCAAACCTTGACAATGCAGTCCCAAGGAGACAATGTCCGCCAGGCAGGATGGGGACCAGGCTAGAGCAGAAGGGGGATGCACTGGAAGCAGGATGTGGATGCTCATCCATAGCAGCCTCTGCCCAGCTCCTGTCTGGTTGATACACACCAGGCAGGACCATGCCTGTCCTGACAGAAGCTTTGCACACCTGGGTTGATGTTTTAGCCCTCCTGAGGATTCAGCAACCTGGGCAGCTGCTCTAGCACCTGGCGCAAGGGAGTTTGAGATCTGGACCTCACCATCTGCTCCTCAGAAAGGAGATGAGTGGCTGCTGAGCGCCTCTGGCAAGCTGCCTGCACCATTAGGTGCTGCCAAATTTCACACTCATGCACTGTTTCTCTGCTGAGGGTTTAACTTCAGTGCTGCCCAGGGACTTTGAGCAGAAAGAAATTACCCCAGTAATGAAAGCTTTTCCCCACAACAGGGTAGTGTCTCCCTGCAGCACCTGTCATTAGCCCATGAAACCATGCTTGTTCTTCCACCTCACAAAAACTAAAATCCACCTGAAACTGGAAAATTTGCACTCAGTAGTTTCATCCAAGTCACCTATTGAAACCTGAGAGCAGGAAGTGGGACAAGCATCCTTCCCATGTTCTCCCTGGGCATGGCCCTGTACCTCCAGGCACAGAGGAGCACCTGGAGGTCACTGCCAGTTTCCTTCATGAACCTGGGTAGGTTTTTCTTTACCTTTTGTCCTAGGAACAAAGCACAAATGTATCTTAAAAGGGCAGGGCCATGGCCTTGAGTGAAACATTAGCAGCCCTAAGGTCTGAGATCATCCCAGAACACAGCTGTTCTCCTTTTCCCTGATGGTGACTCAATCACCTCTGCAATCTGCTTCAGCCACAGAGATGTGTTTAGTTGGCTTCATCCCAAATGAGGGTCCTGATTGCTCTCTTGTCCTGCAGCAGAGAACATTTGTCATGGGACCTTTTCTTCAAAATATTTTGCAGATCAGAACCATAGAATGGTTTGGATTGGAAGGGGCCTTGAAGTCCATCTTGTTCCACCCCCTACCATGGGTAGGGACAACTTCCACTGTCCCAGGTAGTTCCAAGACCTGTCCAACCTGGCCTTGGACACTTTCAGGGATGCAGGGGCAGCCACAGCTTCTCTGAACACCCTGTGCCAGGGCCTCACCACCCTCACAGGGAAGGATTTCTTCCCAATATCCCATCTAACCATTGAGGCCATTCCCCCTTGTCACTTCCAGACCCTTGTCCCAAGTCCCTCTCCAGTTCCTTTGGAGCCCCTTTAAGCCCTGGAAAGGGCTCTGAGGTTGCCATGGAGCCTTCTCTTCTCCAGGTGAGCGTCCCCAACTGTCCCAGTCTGGCTCCAGAGCAGAGGGGCTCCAGCCCTCAGAGCATCTCCATGGCCTCCTCTGGACCAGTGTTAGTGAAGGAGGGAGCAGGACTCCAGACAGAACTGGAATCCTGCCCAGCACTGTGATGCTGCGCCATGGGGGCTGTGGAGCTGTCCCAGACTTGCTTCATGCTGAAGCAACATTCTTTATGTTTCAGAGGTTTGCACAAAGCCAGCTGACCTGCCTGAAGTGGCCTTAAGAGACCCAAAGACATGTCTATTTTGGGACAGGAACAGGTACCTGCAGCCCTGGGGTGTGTCTGAAGGTGCACCTCTGCAGCTGGAGAGATCCCTATGCATCCTTGGGAGCATCCAGCTGCACATCAGTCACATTGGTTTGTAGCATGTGGAGGAGGAGGAAATGAATGAGGCTTCCCAGGGCTTTTTGAGATCTTCACAACACATGATTTTCTCACATTCAAACTGGTGACATGCCACAATCAGCTCAGAAGCTCGAGTTTCTCCTGAAAGACAAATAAATAAAAGTCCAGTTCTGCAGATATGTCCAAAACCTGAAAAGTATAACCATGAAAATCTCTGCCAGTCATAGATGTTAGAGGTTTTTCACTGTCAGGATTTTGGATTATCTGACTCCCATCTTTGGGTTCTGAGTTATTTGAGAAAAAGCTCTTAAGATAGCTGGGGGCCCTGGGGTGCACCAGGAATTCAGGAGGAGAGTTCATACAAAGGACTCCAAGTTGGGCAATGGTGGTGAAGCAGGAGGGTTAAACCTGGGAAAAAATGGGATTAATAAACTGATTAAAACTGAATAATTTCATGGCCAGGGTATGACTTAGCTCAACAGTAACAGGTGATTTCACTGCAGCTCTACAAAGCTCATCCCTGCTTCCAGGCAGCCCTGTAGAGCCTCAGTTTTGCTGGAAGGAGACAAGCCTGGCTGCTGGAGGACCTGCCAGGAGGAGATGCTGAGGGACTGTCTCCGGGAAAGTGAGCTCCCAGTGGTGTTTGCCCAAAGTGGGAGCTGTCAGCACCAGGGAAAGATTTTCTGCCCTTTGCCCAGATGTCAGCAGGTTTGGGTGTGGATCCTGCAGGGCCTGGGCAGCAGGAACAGGGAGGAATGCTGCCAGGAGACACCCAGGGCTGAGAGGCAATATGGGAGAGGGAGAGATCCCTTGGCTGAGCCTTGGCAAAGGGTCACAGCACCTGCTCTCCTCCCCTTGTGTTGCAGCAGGTCCATTGCTGCCAGCCCTGAAACAGGATTTCTGCAGCCAGTCAGGAGCATTCCAGGCTGCTTCAGGCACCTCACACTGCCCTCCTTGCCACAGTGGTGGGAAATTAATCTGTTCTCTGTGTGCCACTGTCCGCCCGTGCCATCGACTGCCTGCACTATCATTTGCTTGAGTGTGCTATCACCTGCCCTGCCTATGCATCATGCTGGCATTGCTCTGCTGGACACAAGGGGCTTGTTCCACTACCAGGAGCAGTGACAGCTGGAGGCAGGAATAACAACAGCCTGTATTGTCCCCAGTGCTCCCTTCAGAAGGGCTTCTGTACCCCTCTGCTCCCACCAATGGCTGGGAGACTTAGGAGGCCTGGGAGCACGTGAGCACTGACTTCCTGAGAGCAGTGGGAGCTGCGTCCTGGGGCCCCTGGGCAGTGCATTTGGTTTTTGGCTCTGTCAGCAGGATGGCACTGGGAAGTCCTTGTCCAGGAACAAAGGATGCTCTTCCAATCTGGGTCCAGCATGTGTGGCTTTGAGTCATCTCCTGACCTCTAGCAGTCAGCTGGCTGAGGCTGCACACTGGAATCCCAATAGGCAGGGAAGGATCTGGCTGCCCAGTTGATGGGGAGAGGGTGGGAAAATGCCATTTGGACTAAGGCTGGAAAGAGAGTGCACATTGTGTCAGCCAGGGCTGGAACAGGCCCTCAACTCTAGCAAAGGAAATGGCTCTCCTGAGATTTCTTGCCGCATTTTGGGATGTGTAAAGGACTGGAAATGCGCCTGCTGGCTGGAGGGGTGTCCTTAGGGCTGTGTACCTTTGCATGGAGACATTGACCATCTGTCACAAGAAAAATCCATTATCGGGGCCACAAATTTAACTTTAGGATTGTTAAGGCAGTCACTGGATTGACAAAGGACTGCTCCAGGCTTGTGGGGAGATATGAGCCAGTGTGCTGAGGCTGCTCTCATGGCTCCTGAGGACAGCTCTTCTTGGTGTTCCCCACCTCATGATGGAGGGCACACCAGGAAGCCCCACATGTGCTGGGAGCCTGTTTTTTATTGAAGTCCTGCCAAAGAAGAGGAGACACCCTTCCATTCCCACAGGCTGAGTTTCCAGTATGAGGTCTTGGATCAAACAAGTATAGTTTGCTGACAAAGATTTGCAGGAGCCCTAGGGCAGGACAGGACAACTTCTCCAGCTGCAGTGCTGTGCTGCAGCATGGAGGGACAGAACTTGCCACTGGCAAGTGGAACCCTCCATAGGATGCTGGTTCTCAAACCAACTGCCAGCATCAGAGGGAAGACAGATGATTTTGCTCAGTGCAAAATGGGACCCCTTCCTGTATCCTTTCCCAGAGTTCAGGAAATGGGTGCTGGAGCAGCGTCAGCTCATTGGCTTGGGACTTGCTGCTGGAGAGCTGCAGTATGACAATGGGAAGGTGGCTTATGCCCTAACAGAGATGCCCCTGCCTTGTGACCTGGCTGCTATGGCACAGTGCAAGGGTGGGGGATGCTCGAAGCCCTCCTAAAATGTTTGCTTTTCCCTAACAACTCTAGGGCCTTGAGAGAACCTCTGAGCAGAGGATTTGCCCATGCATCAGCAATGGGAAAAGAGCAAATTCACTGCGCAGAAGAGCTGATGGAGATGCCGATACAAACCACATCCTTTCAGGTTACTTGAATTCTCCTTGCAGATCAGTACAATAGCTGAGCATGTAGTAACAGGTTCTGTTTGGAACTTCAAGGGACACAAGTCCTTCATATAGCCGGGTTAAATGTAGATAACTGGGGAATAAGAGACCACTCCATGTCAGAAAGGATGTGGGTTTTGGGGGACAGTGGACAGTAGTGTTTGTACCTGCCCCAAGAAGAGAAGGAACCCCCACGCGCCCTACCTCCCCATGCCCTGCTGCCTGTCATCCTGTCACTCACAGGAACCTTTGCATCATCCCAAGGCCCTGTTCACTTCAGGCCTCTGAGTGATGAGTAGCACGGTTGGCAGAAGGGCCCCTCAGCTGACTCCACCAGCACCCTGTTAGGTCAGAGCCCTCTGATGCTTTGGTGGGGCTCAGCAGGGACAACCTCCCCCAGGGTGTCCATTTTGCTGTGGGTCTCCATGGGGCTGTGGTGATGGCCATGGGCTGCTTCAGTGAGTCTGCTGCCCTGAAAGCCAGGCAAGGACTCAGCCTCTGCATGGCCCAGCTGCCCAGGTGTATGTGGGGATGAGCTGAGATTGTTCAAAATGCAGTTTCTCACTTGGAATCGGAGCCTGTGGGTAGTGTTGGCCAGCTTAAGAAAAGTGACAAGCAATTCCCCGCTTTATTCCAAGCAGAAGATAATTTTCCCCTCCATCCTGCCAGCTCTGTCCCCACCCCACCATCATCCCCTCCCTCACACTGAGGATGGGGATCAGTCCCTTGCCACAAGGCTGCCCAGGAGGATCCGTGTGTGGTGCTCCCTTCCTTCATGTCATGTGCTTCGCTCGTGTTCACCCAACCTGTCCCACAGGCTTAGAGACAGGTGAGCCTGCAGTGGCTGCATGGAGCCAACAGGATGTGACCGTGACCCTGGGCCTCCATGTGCCAAGGACACCTCTGCTCTGGGGTCACAGCGTAGGGGACAGATGTTCTGCTGGGAGGTGTGCTGTCCTGTGCCAGCATCCACAGGTTCATGTCACAAGCCTGGGGAGAGAGCTCATCAGGTGTCATACCAGGGCTGTGGGAACAGGGCTGTCAGCCTGAGGAGCTGCCCTGTGCCTTGATACTTCCCAACCTTCTGTCCTGGCAGGAGAGTGCTCCTGGCAAGACAACCAGGAGAAACCAGTGGGGCTTTTCTGGAAAAGCTACCTACTTCCTGACTGGTTCAATGCCGGGACAACAGGGATCCCTGCCCATGGACCCCCTCAGGGCTTGCATCACACAGACACTGTCCTGGAAAACAGGAGACAAAAAAGGGTTTAGAAAGTGAGGCAAGAATAGAGATTTGTACTTAGGTTTGATTTTCCTTCCAGGCAAGGATCCTTGCCAGGAGAGGGATTATATCCTTGGATACACCGAGATCCTTCCAGACCTTCAATGCCTCTAAGAGGACAAGATCTGGGCTTGGAGCCAAGGCTGGAATACATCAGTGGGCTCCCATTCACAGGGTGCAGGGGCTCAGCAGGAGCTGCACTCAGTCAGGAGCTCACTCCTGACTGAGGGAGGTTGTTGCATTCCCTTATTTTTTTACTCTATCAGTGTAAACACTGGTTGGATTTACAGCTTCACTGGCCACAGACTCAAAAACACCCCAAAATGCTTTGCATATGTGTGCTGTGGCCTTACTCAGTGCTGGGACAGGTGTGGGCATCCCCAGAAATTCCTGACATATCCTTGCTTCCATTCCAGTCCTGTCTGACTCCAACTTCATGCAGGTGGATATGTGGGTAAGTATACCCTGAGCAAAAGCATCTTTCTGGGTCCAGATTCACACATGTCTCCAGAATAGATCCAACAGCAGGACAGGCAGCTGGGAGGTTTCCTGATATGTCACTCTCACTTTTCAGCCTTCTGATGTTTTCATTCTTGTGATGGAGTTTCTCACGCTGTTTTTTGTAAACAAGCACATGTATTTCTAACTGTCTTTTTGTTTTTCATTCTTTCTCCTGGGAGGAGAAAGGTTTGATGGACTTTGTCATTGACCAGTGTCATTGGAGAGGTGGTAACTTCACCTTCCAATCGATGGTCGTTTCCAAAACTCTATATAATGTGAAAACCAAAATAAAGTTTCTCTCTTCTTTGCCTTCTCTCGGGTGTGGCTGGGTTTGTCTCTGCGTTTCGTGTTGCTCCATAGAGTGACACTGATACCCTACACAGTATTGTGACTCCTCCATGCAAGGCAACGAGATACTGGGGGAGTCAACCACAGCAGCTGGGGAAACCTAGACATCAAAGTCTTTTGGTTGTTGCAGGACTCACTCTGCCTGGAGGTCTCTGAGGAAGAGGCACCTCTGGCTTGCACAGTGGCCTGCATTGGCCTGCACTAGCTGAAAAATACACCTGATGTTTCAGCTGAGTCCCAGGGTACATCAGTCCAGGTCCTAACTGGAGTCACAGAGCCCTGAGGACTGGGAGCAGGTTCCCACTCCTCCATCTGGCTGTGCCTCCAGTGCAGGTCCCAGGCAGAGCTAAGACTGGAAATGGGAGTGGGATTGGGGTTTGGATTGAGAACAGGGCTGGGGGATTTCTCCCATGGACCACAGCCTGTGGACAGGTGAGCGGTCTCAACCCAACCTGAGACCAAAGGAACAAGTAAGTCCCTGCCCTTATTCCTTGGTCTGTGCTTCAGAGGCAGATGGGGGCTGTGCTCCTTCTGGGAACACCTTTGCAGCCTCATGCTGTCTCAAATGTCCTTCTGGCTGCTACAGGGCCCTCCAGCCAGCCTCTCTCTTTCCCTGATGGTTCTTGGTCTGACTGCCTCTGCAGAGGAACCCCACTGGCTTCCAGTGCTCCTTCAGGAGCAGGTCAGGACCCGTGGGGCTCCTGCCAGGGTTGAGATCAATGTTGTGCTGGAGCAGCTCTGGAGCGTGTTGTGGGATTTTTTATGCATTGCTCAGGGCTGGCCTGCGCTGGGCCAATCCCAAAGCTGTTGAATGCTTCTGGATTGGATGGTCCCCTGCACTTGCTGTTGGCTGAGGAGCTTGCAGATGGGAACAGAGAACCCTGTCCCTAACCCCTCCCTTTGGACCCCAGCCTGTTGCAGCGTCTACAGGCTCATTGTGTTCTTCCTGTTATTACCCAACCACATATGGAGCTGCAGGGCCGCCTACCAGTGCTCCAGATGTGCTCATCCATGTTTTACAAAGCCATTGAGAAGTCCTGAGTCCCACAATCAGCAAACCCCCACCTCTCAGAGCCACCAGCGAGTTACTTCTCCTGCTCCAGTGTCTCCTTAGATCCCTCATTCAACCCTGCAACCCTCACCCAGCTGGTCCCACCTCAGAGGCTATTGTTGGAAGAGATGGATAAGAAAACCTCTCTCCTTTGTCTGGGGAAGTGGCTTTCCCCTGCACTGCTAGGTGACTAATGCACTCTCCACCTTCTCCTCTTTGTACTCACATTCCACTCTGTCCCCAGGGACTGTTTCCCCTGCTCCATGGTGGGAACAAGCTTTTCTGCCCATCTGGGATGGGTGCCAGCATGCCCTGTCTTTCCTGGGGAGTCTGTGCCTGTGCCTCTCCTTGGAAGAAGGCCATGTCTTCCTGAGTCACTGAGCTGAAGCCCATGTCCACACCAGCTGCAGGGGATGTAGAAATACAGACAAGAATCTTCAGGTGCCTCAGGCATGCTGGTGACACATCTTCATCCAGCTTTAACTGGGATTAAGCTCTCTGTGTTTATCCAGGTATAGGGTGAGCCAGCACAGTAGGAAGCTGGGGCTCATGAGAGATCTCTCCTGTGAGATCAAGCAGGTTAACCTGGTCCCTTGCTGCTGTGGCTCCATCAAGGTGGTGACACAGGCTGTAGTTGTGGAAAAAAAATTGGCATTAAATTGTGGGGAACTTACTGCTGCCCCACAGCAAACCCTGCTCCTGCATCTGGATTGTCTGGATTGTGGATTGTCTGGTTATTTCAGGTTTCAATGGCATTTTCATATCTGGTCATGCTGAGGGGATCTGTCCCTCCCACTATCAAAGCAGTTCCCTAAAAATACACAGTGTGCCTCTGTCCCTGGGATTGGTCAAGGCTGGATGAATGTATGGAGAGCAGTGCTGTGGAGATCAAAAGAGGCAACAGAGGTGAGATGCTGGCAGGCAGACAGGTGACAGCATGGCAGGTAGAGAGGTGGCAGAGTGGTAGTGTGGCAGGGCAACCAGGCTGTGCCGAGCTGGCTCCCCATACAGCTGCTTGCTCATTGAACCTGCTCGTTTGTGCAGATTGTATGCTTCACAACCTCAGTCCTGCAGAGGTGACATCTGTTCTTGTCTTTCTTTGATGGTTCCCAAAATCCACATCCCTGTTTCGTCAGACAAACAAGGCTGCTCTCACCTCCTGCTATTGGAGCAAGTTGCCTGCTTCGCCTTCCATAGCAGAGAAGCTTTCCCTACCCCTCGCTTGCTTTTTCACACTGAACTTTTTTGTGCCTGGAACTCAGGCACTGCCCATCTGGGGCAGCCACCTCAGTGCAGACACCTGCTCCTCCCTAGGAGGGCACACTCCTCCTCCACCTGGCTGAATTCCCTGTGAGTGGCTGGGGCTGCCCACACACCATGGGCAGAGGCACTGCAACCCTCGGTGCCCTGCTGTCCAGCCTGCGGTGCCTTGATGGAGCTACATGGGAAAGGAAAAATGACATGAGCTCCCCCCCCCCCCACCCACCTCCGTTATTGGGGCAGCAACTGGCAGTGCCCAACCCTGGCTGGGCTGAGCTCAGACAGCTGTGTTGGGGAGTTCCCTGCCTGAACATACCGTCTGTGGGTATTTGGATTTCTCTGGCTATACATGTGTTTGCCTAGCTGACATTCCCCTGGGAATGGGAGTATTTCCACCACAGTATGTCCAAGCTTTTGGTGCCTTCCTGTTTGCACTGGAGGTTGAGTATCCTGGGACACCAGTGATTGTCCAGGGCTTGGCACAAGCTCCCTCAGACCTCAGCTTACACCTCCTACCCCTTTGGGGCTGGAAAGAGGGTGGCAAAAGTGACCCCATGAAGAGGAGGAGCAGCCCCCCCTGGGAAGGGAAGGGATGCCAGCCCCCCCTTTCAAAGCCACCCATGGACAGCCTGGGAAGAGGACAACCAAGTCTGCACAAGACCAAGGTATGGAGGACACTCACATCTCCCAGGAGGGGTCCCACCACACCAAGGACCACCTGCCAGATAGGAACTCGCTCCAAAGTCCCCAAAACCAAAAGAAGGATGAGGAGCAAGGGGATCATCCCTAAGCCCACAGGGCTCCTCCAACCCTGTTTCTGCTCTCTACCATCCAGAAAAGAGATATTTTTGTTCCTTTTTAGTCTTTGAAGACCTCATTACTTGTCCATCTAAAGGTGAAGCAAGAGGTTTGAGAAAGGGATTAAGTGCAATTCAGAAAAGATTTCTCTGTGATAATCCCTGGTGCAGTTGCATTGTAGAGTATGGCAGATGAGTGCCTCAGAAGGTGAAGTGGGCAGCATGAAGAGTGAATAATAGGCAGATATTTTTCCCATAGAAACTTGAGAAGAGTCAGTCTGGGAAGGCAGAAAGGCAACAAAAAAGATGCTGTGCTGACCCTCAGGGACAGGACTGTGGTTTCCTGTGGCATAATCTGCAGCAAAGGGAAATAATTTTTTTCACATAAGTTAATATATTAATGACTTGGAGTAGATTGTCATGGATTTTCCAGGGTTAAATGCTTAATAAATTGAAGTGAGGAGGTAAACCCCTGCAAAAATGATTCACAGACTGAAAACAGCAGTCCTGCAGAGAAGCCCTGCTCCACAGTGATGGGCACTGCCAGGGTGAAGGTGACTCTCTGTGCCCCTATTTAGCCATTTTCTTCCCCAGGCTCTGCTTACAGTCACTGCTTTGGGAACAGCGCTGGAGCTCATCCCCGTGGGACCTCCAACAGCAGAACCTGCACAATGGAGTGGCACATCAGGTCTGGGGGCTTCTGCACCACAAGCCCTGGGCAAAGGCTTAGTCCCATGAGCACCTCTGCGCCCCAATACCACAATGCAGAAGGTCCAGCGCTGGTGCAATGTGTGCTGTGCATGGGTCAGCTGTGAGCAGCAGGAAAGCTCCTTGCTTCAAAAAAGTATTGAGAAGTGAGGCAGGCATGAGGAGCCTTGGCTCACACCCTCAGTGTTAGGGTGTGACCCTCAGCCTGCAACTCAGCTGCTCTAGGAGCTGTGTCCTCCAGCCTTCTGTCCTTGTTTATTTTGTTCACTGTTGCATCCCACACTGGGTAAGCAAGCTGCAAATGTCCTTCGCAGAGGAAGGAACTCAACCTCCTTTGGCTCACTGCTCCCTATGCAAATGTATCACATTATTCACATGTGACCATATTGAAAACAGCCTCAATATACATCTGGGCTCCTCAGGGCTGCCACGAAGTTCTTGTGATGATTAAAAGCCGGAACACAGCCACAGCTGTTAATCATTGTAGATGAGAGGTTCTTGGAGCTTTTCCGTATCTCAGGATGTTCCCACGTCCCACCAAACCCATCTAAGGGCTAAGCCCCAGGGAGAGGGCAGGATGGGGTTGACCCTGGCGTGAAGGACCATGCCCGGAGAGGTAGATGTGGCTAACCCCAAGGACACAGGCTGTGCCCAGGGAGGAGGAACAGCTGAGCCCTCCCGGTAACGGTGATGCTCGAGGAACAAAGCTGATTCTGGGGCCGGGGCGGTGCCTGAAGGGCCGGGCTGGGGCTGATCCCGGGCAAAAGGACCGTGCCTGGGGGACGTAGATAGGTCTGGTCCCGGGGCGGAGGGGGCAGGAAGATCTGAGTGTGGGTCCGCCCCGCGCTGTGCCACGGAGCCCGGTGTCCCGCCCGGGTGGGCCGGGGCGGTGGTGACTCAGCCGGGAGAGGCGGGCGAGGAGGAGGCGGGCGAGGAGGAGCGGCAGGAGCCGCCGACGCCGCTGCCGCCGAGCTGCTCACCTGCCCGGCTCCGCCATGATCCGCCGCCTGGCCGCCCTGCTCCTGTTCCTGGCCCTCGGCTGCCTACTGGGCATCCTCCTCCTCCTCCTCGGCTCCGGGGACACACGGGGGCCGCCGGGCTTCAAGGTGAGCGGGGCGGCGGGGGAGGAACAGGGCGCGGAGTGGCGGCGGGCACCGGGAGGTCCTGGGCTGCCGGGGGCTGGGGGAGTTGCCCTCGGTGTACGGCATTCCCGGTGTGCGGGATTACCGGTGCGGGAGAGACGCCGACATCAGAGGATCCCCAGCGTCACGGGAGGCGCCGGGGCTGAGCGGGGTCCCTCTTCTGCGGGGAGAGTCGCAGGGAGCAGCCCCCGCCGGTGCGCAGGGACGGAGCTGCCCCAGTAGCGAGACCCGTTGCGTGGTACCTCCACTTCGGGACCCCCCCGCTGCGGGACCCTCGGCCGCCCATCCCTTGTGCCTTAGGACGTGCGCTTTGGGAGGGGAATCTGTTGGACACACTGAAAGATAGCGGCCCCCCAGGCCCGAACAGCTGAGTCAGCATCTGCTGCTGCAGCTCTGCCTGGGCCAGGGCTTCCCTGTGCACCCCAGCATCTCCCCGGGCTCCACTGCATCGCCTGAGCCAGTGCTGCTGGGTGACAAATGCACTTTCCTTTGAATACAAGCTGGTTTTATTTTTTTTCCTTTTTCATTGTAAATTCAGATGATGAAAGAAGTTCTCGAACAATTTCTTGTTGGCCGAGTACTCCCTTTGTAGGCCAAGTCTTTTCTTTTAAAATAGTCCTGGGCTCTTGTCCTGAAAAATATTTCATCTAAAACCCCCTTTTTCTCATCCCAAGCAATTTACTTGGAAACTTTCTGAGCCAGCCTGCATGCCAGATGTGCTGCTGCCTTCTCTCTGGGTTTGTCAGATGTAATGAAGACTACAATGAGAAGATGAGCTGGCTTAGCCAAGATGACCCTTTTTGCTCTTAGTATAACTACCAATTATTAACTCCTCTGTGATGCCTTTCTTTGCCACCCATTACCACATGCTGCAGCATCTTGGGCAGTGCCCTGAGCTGGTTTCAAAGTGGATTTTATCTTTTGGAACATGGAGGAATTAGATCTGTACCAAGACCCCCATATGTAGCTCTTGGATCAGCCTGAAAAGCCTTTCTTCTTCCTGGTTCCAAGCTGGACCTTTGGTTTTAAACCAAATTAATTCTCAGAAACTTTTTTTCTTGTGCTTTTTTTGGTGCTTTTTCTCCCTCTGAGATCTTCTAGTCTGCAGGCAGTGCTGCCGTTTGGGGCCAAGCATCCCTGAATGCCCACCTGAGCAGGGTTCTGGCCCTGCTCTGCACAAGGCCTGGCCCAGGGACTCAGGGTTCCTGGACATGCCAAGTGCTGTGAGGTCCAGCATGTTGTGTGCACTGGTGTCCAGAAGTGCCTGTTCCCATGGGGCTGGCACCAGGAAGGTGCTGAGGAGTTGCTTTCACACAAAGCTCAGTGCTGTTTTGAGAATGCAGAACTTTGTGTTATTTTAACTCAGTCCAAAAGATGCCCACATGATTTAGAAGGTTGGTCCTGCTAGGAGCACACCTTCTGATGGCCTGGAAAGATGTGGTCCTTGCTGACTCAGTCCACGTTAGCTGCTGGATAGTGCTGTTCACTGCTGAGCTACAGCTCCACATGTTCCCTTTCCAGTTCCTTTGCTTGGAATATACCCCTAAAACCACCTAGATTAGTTATCTTGCTGCTGAGGGACCGATCCTTCCCTCATGGGTCCACAGTGGAGCTCACGGCCTGACTGCCCTGACCTGCTGCCTGTTCTTGACAGCTCTTTTCTTTCTTTTGGCAAATGTATCTCTGGCAATTTCTATGTCCTGTGGCTGCTGTGGCTACTGCAGCAGGAAGGAAACCTGTCGCAACTCGTTGCAAACCTGGGTGCCGCATGACCTTATCACCCTTGAGATAGGCAGAATGGTGGAGGGCTAGGGATGAGCCCCTCATGCAACATGGGGCAGCCTAAAGAGCCTGTGGGATGGGGGCTGGAGTCCTGGGCCTGGCCATGGGGCACAGTGCCAGGCAGCAGCACAGGGGGCATTCTCAATGCCCCCATCTGCCTCCTCCCCTGGGCAGAGCCATACACTGATCAGGAGCCCCAAGCCCTACCCATGGCCTTTGGGAACATGACTGTCTTCTCTGTCTCCTCTGCAGGGACTTCAGGACTGAACAGCCCTGACTGGGGCTGGGCTGAGTGATGTTGCATTGGGGTGGAGCCCTCGGGACCACGGGTGATCCAGGAGGCACCAGAGATAGGGCTGGCATTGGAAAACTGTCCCAGTGTGGGGCCACAATGGGGACCCTTCTGTGTCCCCCCTGCTTGCAGCATCACCAAGGTCTGGTCAGGGGGTTCTGTTAGAAAAATCCCTGTGCCACCAGGAGATGCTGGTGTTGGGGACTGTCCCACATGCATGAGGCCCTGCCAAAGCCCTGGGCGCCAGCAGGCAAACATGCCGAGGCAGATGAGAGGGGTGATGGGAGCCAGGTGCTGGCACAGGAGTGTGCCAGGGCATCCCTGTGTCTCCCCAGCCCTCATTTGCAGTGTGCTTGATAGCAGGTGCAGGGCAGCTCAGCTGGCAGAGCCAAGGGCAGGACTTACACTGCAGATCACTATCAGGGTGGGCTTTTATCCACCCTCCTGGGGCTTCCCACCTGTAGCCCCTGGAGCCCACCTGCCCATGCCCCAGCCATAGCTCAGACCCACAGAGCAGCGCACTCTGCTCTGGGGAATGCCGTGGCTCCGATGCCCAAGCAGGCACAGAAGCTAAGACAGGGACAGTATCTGGGGCCAGGGGCTGGCACCATTGCACACCACTGTAGGTGACCCCATGCATGATTTCTGTGTGAATGCTGGAGGCATGGGGTACCCTCAGGACTGGAGGAGACCAGTTCCTTCGTCACTGGGAATATACTAGGCTGCTCAAGCCTGCCTCGGTGCTTCATGCACCCTGCGCATGCACTTGGCACCATGCGCACAATTCCCACCCCTGCTTACCACTGCCAGGCATGGACGTCTTCTCCACAGGGACAAGCTGGGGTGCCAAACCCTCTGCCCTCAGGAGGGGCTGGCACAAGGCTGTGGTGACTCCTCTCCTGCCAGGGTGGCTGTGGGGTGAGCTGTGGCAGCAGTTGGCCAAGCACTCTGCAGGAGCAGCGCCATCGTGTTGCAGCACCTTACCTCAGCCAGGTCAAGCGCTGCTGCCACCACCGCCAAGGCTGGGGGACCCACAGGATGCCCCTCACCCACCACAAAACACCTGGTGGCAGTGGGCTGGGAGTCCAAGAGGAGAGACCCCCACCCTGACCCTCATGTGTTGGCAGCAAAGGGCACTAGGATGTGCCTGCATGGGGCAGGCAGTTCTGTATCCTGCCCCAGCGGTGCCAGTGTAACCCCAACATGTCACCTCTGCATGGGACTTGCCCTGGGTGCAGGCTCCAGGCTGTCTCTCACTGCCTGCACTTCCCTGGGCACACAGTGTGGCCTGTGTGCCCATGCACACCCATGCACACGCCCCTCCTAAATGCATGTGTGCACAGACACATGCACCCATGTGCACACATATTGGCATACCTATGTGCATGCACACCTCACCTGTGCACACCCATGTGCAAACACCCCCACATACCTACCTCCACACCTTTGTATGCCCATGCACACACACACAAACGTGCACTCCTGCAGCATGTAGACCACATGCACACATATATGCATGCACATCCATGCACATGAGCACATACATGTGTGCACCTCTCTACATGTGCAACTCCACCGCAGGTACGTGCCCCCATGAATACACCAGCTCTCCGTGGGGTGGGAAGTGGGGCACAGCCAAGCCAGCCCTGCTGAGGGCAGCAAGAAACCCTGGGAATCAGCCTTCCCCCTGTCACGGGTGGTGGGTCTCCTCCTGCTCACCCTAGAGCCAGCCATGTAGCCATATCCCTTCCTGCTATGGGGTGACTCCAGCGTCTCCAGCATCCCCCTCCCAGGCTGACCGTACTCCTGCTGGGTGGCACCAGGTATCCCTGGCACTGCAGGTCATCCTTATTGTCTCATACTCCAGCATCTCTCAGCCCTTGCCACCATGTAGATATCCCTGTTTCCAACCTTGTCCCTCTCTGTGGACTTCAGCCCCTCCATGGCATCCCCAGGCTGGAGACTACTCCCAGGGTCTTGGCTGTGCTCAGCCCCAGGTTTGGAGATGACCTATCGATCCTTTCCTGTTGGGGACAGCCTTGTCACTCTGGTTCTGTTAGTGTCACTCCAGGTGATAATTGGGGTAATGTGGTGCCCTGTGAGCAAACTGGAGACATCTGCATGGTGACTACAGGGTGTGTGGGTACATGTGCCACTGAGGTAGACAGAGAGGGTCCCTTGGGGCTGGACCCTCCTCAGAGTCCCCTGTGCCTGGTCAGTGACTGCTCGTCTGGGGACACAGGGGTGACCATGGGACCCCAGGGAGGCAAGGCAAGGCAGAGGTTGTTCTGGCAAGAATGGACTGGGGTGCCACGTGCTAGGCAGAGAGGGTGTTGAGAACTGTCTAAGATTGCCTGGAGCACTCACCCCATCGCCTAGCCCAGGAGGCTGGGGAGAGGTGTTGAGGGGAGTTGTCAGCCTCTTTCCTCCTCTCTGCAGTGTTTGTCAGGAGCTGAAGCTGCTCCACTGCTCCAGCCTGGCCACAGAGGGGGATTCTCTCTGCCAGCTTACAGCTTTTGGCCCAGGGCATGAGCAAATCACTGGGCGAGTCTGGGAGGGTCACCCATGTGAGATGGTCCCTTGAGGGAGCAGGAGGTACCACTGGTGCAGGGCTATGGGTTCATGGTGTAATTGGGGTTACCTGTAAGTGGGGACCTCAGATATCCCTGACACTTCTGTTGCCTGAGCTGGTGAAAACCAGGTGGTAGGGACAGGGTGGCATGGGGCACCCATGGCAGGCAGGGCTGGGGTGGCTTCCAGAGCCAGGCAGGGAGAGGAGCTGCCTACTCCAGCTATTGGCTCTATTGAGTCTGGGCAGGGCAGGGGCAGACAGAGACTCATAGGAGGTTTAAACCTTGGATGGCTTCACCCCAGAGATGCTCATTTGGGGTGGTGCTGGGTCCTGCCTTGCTTTCCCCCCATAATCACAGCCCTGAGGGGGCACAGTGGGGGTCAGCATGGGCAGCCCCGAGACCATGGGCAGCAGGGGTCAGGCAGAGGGGTATGCCCAGGGGTGCTGCAGGCAGCATGTAAGGTGTCCCCTCCCTGGGAGCTGGGTAACCTTGTTTGGCAGGAGAAGCAGGGTTATTTATAGCCAGAGAATGGCCGAGCCATAAAGGGCAGGAGGGATGAGGGGCCTGGCTGCCCTTCTTTGGCCCAAGAGCATCCCGAGAAGCCATTTCAGGTGTCCGTCCCCAACACCAGCCCCAGGGACCTCAGAGCATGGCTCAGCAGGCAGCCACGAGTGATGGTAACCTGCAGTGGTGGCAGAGCCCCCTGAGCTGCACTCAAGCAGGGCCCCTTACCCAAAAAGCCAGAGTCCCTGTGCTCTTCCAAATAGCATTCCAGGATGGCCAGTATCCCACTCCCAGTCACATCCCAGGCAGTGCCCTCTTTGGGCAGGTGTGGGCCCGGCAGTGCCAGGCTGGGCTGAGCAAAGCCTGCCTCTGCCAGATGATGCTCTGGAGCTGCTGGGCACTGACAGGGTAGGCGTGGTTGTGCACTGACCCCCAGTGCCTTCCCTTGGTAAGAGCTGGAGCACCCAGGGGACCTTCAGCCTCCAGGCCTGATGCACTGCCTTCCCTCTGCAGTACGGCATCGTGCTAGACGCTGGGTCCTCGCACACCGCCATGTTCATCTACAAGTGGCCTGCAGACAAGGAGAATGACACTGGAGTGGTCAGCGAGCACAGCATGTGTGATGTGGAGGGTAAGAGCTCGCCCTGGTCTGGGGCTGGTGGCGGTGTCTGTTGCATGCCTGTGGCAGGGCAGCATCGTGTGAGTGCCCCTGCCGTGCCCAGCTGCCTCCCTCTGTATTCACCGATGTAGTGATGTGTTCTAAAGGGTTCAACTCTGTTCCTAAAATGTCTTCCAACTCTCCCACAAGGCTTGCAGCTGTGCATACTTGTGGTTTATCTTTTCCTGGCAGGTACTGAACCACCAGGGAACAATCCAGCTCCCTGCATAGCCCAGTGAGGAGCCAGGGCCGGTTTTTCACTCTCTATTTATCAACCTTTCCCAGACTGTCAAGCCAGCAGGGGATGTAGTGTGGGCAGAGAGATGGCTGGACCCTGGATGCCTCCGTGCCGACAGAAAACTGCCTTTGGACAGCCTGGAAGGGGCAAAGCTGCTCACCAGGCATCTTCCCACAGAGCATCATTCCTTCACCAGCAGGGAGCAATGCTGTTTCCTCTTCACAGGTCCTGGCATCTCCAGCTACAGCTCAAACCCTCTGGCAGCTGGGACAAGTCTGGTACACTGCCTGAACCAGGCCCTGAGAGATGTGCCCAAGGAGAAGCACGTGGGTACCCCGCTTTACCTGGGTGCCACGGCTGGCATGCGTCTGCTCAAGTGAGTGCTCAGGGGGGCCCTATCATGCCACTCTGACATGCCAGTTTGCCACACACAGCAGGGGCGGAGGTGGTGAAGGATGGCTGAAGTGTTGCCCCTTTGCTGGGCAAAGCTCTTTACCACCCACCTGCCCAGTGCTGTGTCCCCTGCAGAAGTGGTCCTGCCTTTCAGGGCAGGATATGCTCTGCAGGGCACAGCCAGCACAGTGCTAGGGGAGAGGGGCTGGTGGAGGGCCAGTACCAGGATAACCCACCCAGACTTTTTGGGTGCTAGGAGGAAAATCCCTTGCTCCCACTGCCAGCCTGATGGGACACAGTGAGAATAATCACCCCTCAAAAAGCACATACGGGAAGGAGTTGTCCTCCCCTCACTCAGCCCAGGCAGGATGGATTCCATTGTTCCAGCAGGAGGGAGCACACTTCATTCCTGCTACCTGCCTCCTCCAGCAGAGACAAAGGGAATTAGCTAGTGGTTTTTTGGGACATGCCTATGGGTACCCCGGCAAGGGCTTACCTCTCTCCTGGACCCTGCAATGGCAGTGCTGGCTCTCAAGGGCTGTTGGGATAAGGAGGGCTCTGCAGCACTGTGGCACAGGCCTGTCACTCTGCTCTCTCACTTGGCCCACAGCATTGCAGACCCACAGGTGTCAGACGCTGTCCTCAGAGCTGTAGCAGCCATGCTGAAGACATACCCCTTTGATTTCCGGGGAGCAAAGATCCTGTCAGGGGAAGAGGAAGGGGTCTTTGGCTGGGTCACTGCAAACTATCTCCTGGAGAACTTCATCAAGGTGGGCAGGGGATAGTGACATCCAGTGGGATGGCTGTGGTGGCTGGGCAGCTCATCATACGCTTATTTCTGCTCTTGTCCTCCTTGGCTCAGCGTGGGTGGCTCGGAGAATGGATCCAGCCTCAGAAGAAGACCCTGGGGGCCATGGACTTTGGGGGCGCTTCCACACAGATCACCTTTGAAACCAGGGACATGATTGAAAACCCCAGAAACGAGGTGATGCTGAAGCTGTATGGCCAGGCATACAAAGTGTACACACAGAGCTTCCTCTGCTATGGTAGGGACCAGGTCCTCAAGAGGCTGCTCTCCAAGCTCCTTCAGGTACAGTGTGTGCTTGATGTGGATGTTGGCTGTCACAACCCCACAGCTGCCCCCTCACCCTGGTGTTTACACTGTCCCTCAGCCCTGGACCAGCTGCACACTTTTACCAGCCAACTCAGGTTTTGCCCCCAACCCTCTCCTGTGTTCCCAGGGCTTTCTCCCACCATCTCCATTAGATGCAGCAGCCCTTGGCTAGAGCCAAGTCACCCCAAGACATTTTGAGACACTTGTCAACTGCTCTGTGTCTTGCTGCTCAAGCTCCGAGGGAGCTGTGGCTATGGCACAGGTCATGCACCCCATGTGTCCCTCCTCTGACAGGATAAGAGCTACCAAGAAACTGTCTCCCATCCCTGTTGGCCTATGGGCTACAACAAGAGCCTGTTGCTGAGCAGCATCTATGACAGCCCCTGCACAGAGAAGGAGAGGCCAAGCCTTGCCCTCAACACCACTGTTACCTTGGTCGGCACTGGGAATGGGAACCTCTGCGCGCTGCATATCAGCAAACTCTTTGACTTCACCAACTGCTCCTTCTCCCACTGTTCCTTTGATGGTGTTTTCCAGCCGAAGGTTTCAGGAAACTTCATTGTAAGTACTGTCATGGAGGAGGATGGTGACCTGGCTGCTGGCTGGGCAGCTCCCCAGCATCATGTGGAAGCAAAATCAGACCCCCAGCTCTGCAACAGGGGTTGTTGGTGCCCATCACACTGGCCAGAGTGTCTGCTTATGGTGAGAGTTCACATCCAGCCTGTCTCACAGCTGCTCCTTTCCCTCCATCAGGCCTTCTCTGCCTTCTTTTACACGGTGGACTTCATACAGAGTGTGATGGGAAGACCCGTGCACCTGCCCAGTGACCTGAAGGATGCTGCAGAGACCATCTGTGCCACCAGCTGGAGTGAGGTAGGCTCCCTTGGCATTGTGGGAAGGAGGGGGCTGCTTCATGGGTATCACCCAGGCTTTGAGAGAAGCCCTTGGAGGGTTTCCTGGCACCAATGGAGTAGGGGGAAGGCAATTGATGGCTCCTACATGGGACTGGGGGGGTGCTCAGGTGGGTAAGGGCAGCCTTGGCCTCACAGATGTAACCACCCTGAGCTTCAGGCCACAGACACAAGCCTGGCCATTGCTGGCTTGACTCCTCTTTCCCTCTGTGCATCCCACCCAGCTGCTCCTGAAAGCCCCAAAGCTGGAGAAGAGGCTGCCAGATTACTGTGCTGTCAGCACATTTGTGTATTTCCTCACTACCAAAGGCTACAGCTTCAACAACCACTCCTTCCCCAACATTGCCTTCCAGAAGAAGGTGGGTAGCATCAAAATACATCCCCATCCCATAGGATCTCTTTGGAGTTAGGCCAAAGAACCCTGCAGGAAAGATGATCCCACACAGAAAAGAGCCAAGCAGAATCAGGGAAGATCTCAGTGAACAGGGGCAGGATGGAACTCTGTTTTTGGAGGGATCTCATAGGGGATGGAAACAAATGAGCTGAGTTGGCTATGGGGTGGTCATGGGATCAGGCCCTCAAGACACTGGCCATCCCAAACAATGCTTTGCTGAGGCTTTTTGGGAAGTTACCTCAGGGCAGGATCCCACTTTTGTCTGCACATGCTGTGGGATGTGCAAGGAGATCAGGACTGGCCTGAGCATACAAGGTTTTACTCCCAGGGGATGAGCCCAGTTCAGCACAGGATGGTCACTGCTCTGTCCCTGGGCTGGCTGGACCTGTGGGCAAGCAGTGGCTCCGGGGTGCTGTGGGCTCCCCCACACTCTTCCCCCTTGGGCTGACACTGAGGCCGTCCCTGAAGGGTCTGGAGCACAAGTCTTATGAGAGCAGCTGAGAGAGCTGGGGGGGGCTCAGCCTGGAGAAAATGAAGCTCAAGGAGGACCTTCTCACTCTCTACAACACCCTGACAGGAGGTTGTAGCCACGTGGTGGTTGGTCTCTTCTCACAGGTAACATGTGATAGGATGAGGAAATGGCCTCAAATTGTGCCAGGGGAAGTTTCAGTTAGATTTTAGGAAAAATTCTTTTGTGGAAAGTGTGGTGAGGCTGCCTACAGATGGAGAAGTTACCATCCCTGGAGGGATTTAAAACATGTGCAGATGTGGCACTTGGGGATATGGTTTAGTGGTGGCCTTGGCAGTGCTGGTGTTTCTGGTTGGACTCCATGATCTTAGTTGTCTTTTCCAACTTCAATGATTCCATGATTCTATGGTTCTAAGGTCTCCTGAGGCCTATGCAGCTGGGCTGGCTGGGTAGTGACCATGCCATGCTGTTACCACAGGCAGGAGAAACCTCCATTGGCTGGGCCCTGGGCTACATGCTGAACCTCACCAACATGATCCCAGCCGAGAAGCCCTCCTCCCACAAAAGCATATTGTATAACTACTGGGTCATCCTCATCTTGCTCTTCGTGGTCACCACCCTGACAACCCTGATGACTGCCATCTGCCTGCTCCAGCACAGCAAGTCCAGCATAATCTGATGGCAGGGACAGGGTGGGCCATGTCTGCAGGAGCAGCACCATCCTACCTGCTGGAGGCTCCAGTCTGAATGCTTGGGATGTGGCAAGTACTCAATGTCCTCCTCCAAAACCTGACACCGTCCCAGAAGGAAAGTTGTCCCCTTTTACCCGCCCCTTGCCCTCAAGCTGCAGGAAAAGAAGGACAGAAGAGGATCATTGGTCCCGCAGGAAAAGGGCTTAAATGTTTCCCAGCACTACTCAGGGATGGACCCTAGAGCAGGCTTGGGAATGGACATTCAGAGCTAGGACATCTTTTTGCCACCAGAGCTTAGATGAACTGGGCCAATGGGCCCAAGCAACAACAGGATTAATTTTCACGTGTATGCATATGAATGGGGAATATTACTTACATTAGTCCTTATAGCCAACCTCACTAGCCTGTCCCTGGAGCATCAGCCCTGCCTCCTGTGGAGCTCTGGGCATCACCCGAAGCTCACATTGTCTTTCTGGCTGACATACAAACCCCACCGATCTTCCTGAAGACTTCCTGAAGTCTTTTCCTTGGCCATTGGCCTCAGCTTTGTGTAAGGACTTAGCAACAACCAGATGTGGGAAGATGGCAGCTTCCAGGTCCCACTTCAACAACCAGACATGGTGCCTTCACTATCCCCGTGGCTCCTATGCCAGACTTGCCTTTGCCACAGCAGAGACTCCTGCACACCCTGGTTCCTGCAGTTCTGTGGTGCATGGCCATGCTGGCACAGAGCCCATGAGCTCCCACCCTGTGGGGTTTTGCTCTGCACTGGGATTTGAGCCTGGCATCACCCCACACCAGGCAGATAGGAGGATGCATCTTAATTTCCAATTGTGAGTAAGAACAGGGATGTACAAACATGAAGAAGGTTTGGTTTTATTTGAGTTTTTTTAATAATCTGAAATAAACTGTTGTAACCACTGCTATGGCTCAGTGGCTTGTGATCAGCAACAAGCAGTTCAGCCTGCCTGTCCCATGGGGGCAGAGCCCCTCAGCAATATCCACAGGTCAGGCTCTGCCCAGAGGTCTCAGCCCTTGCAGCCTGTCCAGTGCTGAGACACCATCACAGCTCTGTGCGCTCTACCAGCCTGGAGACGACCTCAAATAGGCCAAGGTGGGCTGGAAACCTCACTCCAGACCCAGGCCCACCTGGAAGTGGAGGAGCTCCAGCCAGCCACAGTCAGCAAGCTCATGCTTGCCCAGTGCTGGAGGTGTGGTCACCCCAAAGCTGGGAGCAGGCAGCTGCAGCTGTCCCTGACTGCCACAGCCCCCAGCAAAACAACCTGCCAGCAGCCTCCACTGCCAGGGCCCAGTGCTGGTGCTCAAGGGTGGCAGCAAAGCATTTGCTGCTGCAGTCACTGGCAGCTCAGAGACACCAGGACACACATTGCAGTGCTTGGCAGCTGCATGGGACAGGTCCCAGCTCCCCAATCCTTTGGGAAGCCTCCTCCTGCCCTCCACATTCCACTGGAGAGGAGTGGCTGTAAGGGAGCTGCAATTCCTCACTGCCCTCTTTGCTCCTGCTGGCAGCACCAACTCTGCTCCGTGGGTTTGCTCATTTCCCAACACCCTTCCCTGTTCCAGCTGAACTCCTGGAATTCCATGCTTGACTTAACACATCTGTTCCCTGCAGCACTTTGCTTTCAGCTCTTCCACTGGCTGCCCCCCATCTCTCTGCACAGGGCAAACCTGATTCCAATGCAGAGGATGCTGTGAACCCCCAAGCCCAGTTTCCTCCCCAAGCTCCTCATCTCCTCAGCACAGGGACTCCCTCCTGTGGTGAAGTTCAGGGCCTGTCTCACACAGAGAAGGCACCTCTTCCTGAAGCTGAAATGCTGCTCTAAGAACCCGGGCAGCTCCCAGAATTCAGGCTGGGTTTCCTCTTCTAAGAAATTCAGCTGCAGCTGAATCAGAGCTGGACATCCACCAAGAGCAGACAATTTAACTAGTCAAGACTTGGAGTCTGACATGGAAAAACCCCACATGCCCCACTGTGTGCATGGGATTCGAGACAGTACCGTTACCTTGCCAAGTAGTTATGGATCTGGATGGGCAATCTGGGATTAGCCAGTGACAGGTGAGCACTGCAAAGAGGGGCCCTGGGCACATGGTCACCCCTGCTGCAGGGGAAGGGGACACCCCAGAGGCCACCCAGGTGTGGGACTTAGCTCAGGCCTGTTCAGGTAGGTCTGAAAAGCCTTGCTGCTGTGGTGGAAGGGACACGGGGATTGGCTGAGCTCAGGAAACATAGGCAACACAGCAACAGTTCTGCCCTCACAGTTTAGCCCAGACCTGCCTGCGCCTGCAGCCGTCTCAGAGCAATCCAGGTGCTGACTGTGACTGCCATCACCACACAGGGACCAGAGCTCTCTGCTCCAGCATTCACTGCAGAGGTTGCCTCAGGCTGACATTCACCACCTGCTCTGCCCTTCACGTCATTCACAACAAGTGCATTCAGCTCTCAATTTTTATTGTACCCCCAGTGCTACGTGCAGAGACCATGGGGCAGGCAGCAGCAATCCCTGAGGTGCGTCCACCACACTCATTTGCAGGATCAAGTCCTCTGAGCTTTCCAGAAGTGTCACCAAGCCTACCACCCTCACAGGCAGCATGGGCAGTGCCAGGTTGGGCAGGCTGGAGGGTGTGAAGTGGGACATGGGCACAGCAGGCTATGCTCTACTGGCTACTCCACCACATCACCGTACCTGTTCCTCCTCACCAGTGTTGCGGCGCCATCCCTGTCCTCTGCACTGGGGAAGTTTTCTGCAACAAGAAAGTACAAGTTTCCTGGACCTCCAACTGCCCTAGTGAGTTTGCCAAGGGTGGGAAAAGAACCACAGAGCCTTGATGAAGCACATAAAGCCTCTTCAAGCTGGCCTAGCTTTGGGAGCTCAAGGTATGTATGGGAGAAAGCAACAAGCAGTGACAAGAATTGTCCAGCAGCGCGTCTTGATGCCCCTCCAATTCTGCACACCCTACTGAGTAGCAAATCCCTCCACACCTCAGCTGCTATCTCCATCCCTTACTCTTCCAGCAAATGAGCCTTGTGTGCTGGCTCTCGTGAATACCCAAAGCAGGCAGGGCAGGAGGCAGCAGCCAAGTGCACCCAGCCCAAATCACCAGCCCTGCTCAGGAACCCACTGTGCCGGGTGCACAGAGGGACAGGGGAGGCATGAAACCAGGTAAGGAGCTCCACCCACCACGAGTGCTCCTGCTCCCACCCCTTGGCTGCAGGGTGCCAGTGTGGGACTTATAATGAGATTTCGGCAATGAGACGGTCACCAGCTGAATTACAAGACAGGAACAGCAAAGTAATTCTTGTAGCAGGGAATAACCGGGCACGACAAGCTCAGGGAAAGCAGCAGGAAGATATGACTGTACCTGCAGGCTGAGACACCCCACTAGTCACGGCGAGCTCCTGTGGGGACTTGCCTGTCTCCAGGTAAATCCAGAAGTTGGAGCATTTCTGCGTCTCAGCTCTGGTTACCACGTAACTTCCGAGGGACCCTGCAGC
The DNA here is from genome assembly GCA_013399835.1 of Leptocoma aspasia. Classification (NCBI taxonomy): domain Eukaryota; kingdom Metazoa; phylum Chordata; class Aves; order Passeriformes; family Nectariniidae; genus Leptocoma; species Leptocoma aspasia. The sequence goes on from VXAX01006464.1 coordinate 32,771, forward strand.
TGGGGCGGTCAAGGTGCTCTTGGGAGTGCCAGCAGCACCACGGTGGGGACAGCACGTGCTGCCGCGAACCCTTCTGAGCCCCGGGGACCGGGGCACAGAGAGGTGGCTAGAGCCAGAGACGAGCCCCCATAGCAATGGCAAACACCCCTCTTTACCGCTCGGGCTGGGCACTTACCCGCAGCCAGCAGCATGCTCCACTGCGGGTTGTATGGCAGCTTCTGCCGCGCCAGCTTCTGCACTGCGAAGGCGGCCCCGCTGCCTGCCGAGACCGAGGCCGGAGTTACCGGACACGGTCGGGACGTCCCCGCTGCCCCCGAGGAGCGGCTAAGGACAGCCGGGGGGATGCCGGGGTGGTTGGACCGGCCCGTACCTGCCAGGAAGGTGCCGATGCCCTTCATGAAGGCGTGCGACTGGCAGGCCGCGTACTGCTGCAGCGCCTGCGGGGAGGCGTCAGCGCGGGGGCCGGAGGCCCACCCGGCCCCCTCAGCCCCGGCCCCCCCGCACCCGGAAGCCCCCCAGCCCGTCCCCCGCGGGGCGCACCGGGTGCTTGGCGGCCACATCATCCTCCACCCGCCGCACACCCAGGTTCACCATGGCGGGATTGCGGGGCCTGGCCCTGGGCGGGACCCGCTATTCCGCCCGCCCTTTCCACCGCCCCTTCCGCCGCGGCCATGGCGGAACCGGCAGGGGCCCATCGTCTGCTCCGAGCCGGGACAGACCGATTCCTCTGCTACTGCGGACCAGACTAGTGCCGTCTAGTGAGAGCGGGGCGGGAGAAGGAGCAGGTGGAGGGCGGGCACGGGGCCGGGCGGGGGGCGAGCAACCCTGACGTGAGCTGCTTCCTCCCGCAGTGTGACCGACGCGATGGAGGTCTGGGCTGGGGAGCTCGGCGGCTGCGCGGAGCTCGGCTGTGTATGTACCGGGGGGGCCAGGGTGCGGCGGGAGAGCCCGAGGCTGAGACCCGGGGTGCCGGCGGGGCAGGGATGGATCTGGAGCCAGACTAGGCCGTGTTGGACGCGCTCTCCCCCTCCTCTCCCTCTGCAGCGGTGCCCACCGGAGGAGCACGGCGCGATGCTCAGGTGGGTGCCGCCGCCCTGGGACCTCCCTCGCTACGGGCATCCTCTCACCCGGGGCTCCCCCCACCCTAGGCCCCACCTCGCCCGGGGCTCCCCCTCACCGCCGCTTCCCGCAGGGCCGCTCTGGGTCACGGAGCTGCCGCGCTGAGCTTGGGCCCGGGTTCGGCCACGCTGCGGCTGCCGGAGGAGCCGCGGTGCCCGGCCCTGGCTCTCGCCCAGCTGCCCGCCGCCGAGGCACGCAGCCAGCTGCAGGCGCTGCTCTTCGGCATGGCCGGCTGCATCGAGAGCCTGGAGAGGCGCCTGGAAGGTCCGTGGTGGGTTTAGAAGAGGGGAGGGCTAGCAGCTCCTGCCACCTTCATGGGATCGTCAGCCCCACCTAAAGTGCCCTAGGTGTCCCAGTTCAGCTGCAGCAGGAGAGGGCTTCACCCCAAGTGGTTTCTTCTCACCGGTCCCAGTGGGCCAGCAGAAGAGCTGCTGCCCATCACTTCCCTGTTCGGGCTGGCCCGTTCTCAAAGCTGGCCAGGGTCTGCACCAGACCTCCGCAGGCAGGAGAGACCCTGCCTGGGCCCAGAGGACACAGTGGTATGTCTCTGTGTGGAAACACAACGCTGTCCTCATGGCCAGCACCACACTAGCATCCTAAATGTGGGAATCACCTTACAGACATCTTTGTTTGAGGGATCTGGGAAGATTTTGGAGCAGCAGCAGTCTGGATGGAAGTGCTGAGAGGAGAATGAGGCTCAGTTTGGCTGTGAAGGGAGCTCACTGGGGAGGCTTGAAGCGCTGCGTGTGGAATTGGGGGGTGTTGTCGCAAGCTTTGGCTCTGGCTCTGGCTCTGGCTCCTGTCTCGCTAGCAGTGGAGACATTACCATCTTCCTGCAGCCTTGAGAAGAACGCTGCCCAGAACCAGCAGCTCTTCCTGCCAGGGCACTTGCCCTGGTCCTGCAATCTTTTGTCTTCTCCTTCCTGGAGGCTGCTGGTCCTGTATCCATGTGCTCTCTGGGACTCTCTGAGTACCCTCTGCTGTGGCTGCTGCCAGGAACCACCCACTGTCCTGGTGCTCTTCCAGGCAGTGCAGGGGCAGGGCTTAGTGGCTCTCAGGGTGTCTGGGATGCTCAGGTCAAAGGTTGAGCATTGCCAGCCTCAGAAGGAGGACAGGCTTTGCTGTGCTTCCAGACTGGAGGCTGTGGCAGATGCATGACCCCTTTTGGGAGAAGAGGCCAAGTTTGGCCCTGCTTTGCCCTCTGTGGCTGCTGGGCCTGCCAGGCTGAGCTCCCGGAGGCTTGCCCTGGCCCTAGAGGGACTGGTAGGGCTCCCAGAGCTCCTGGGTAACCTGTAATACGTGTTTTGCTTGTTCCTGACCGAGGCAGACCCCAGCCCCAGGAAGAGTAGTGCTTCTGGCTCAGCTTTGCCAGCCAAAAGGAAGGTACTGGGGGAGTCTCTCATTAACCCTGGTTTCAAAAGGTCAGTGCAGGGGCTGCTCACTGAGCACCCGTGGGCTCTGCTCTGAAGTTACGTGGCAGCAAGGCTTGGAGCTCAGGACTCTGATGTTTCTTCCATCTCCTTCCAGCAAGAAGGCACCATCTGGAGTGAATTTCGAGGACTCCTGATGGGTGCTGTCCTGTGCCCTGATGATAGCCGTATGGACCCCTGTGTCTGAACAAGGAGGTATCCCTGTTGTTCCAGACCTGCTGAGCTCCTCGACCCAGGGAGACAACAGAGGCAGCAGTACCTGGCAGCCACCTCTCAGCTGTCCCCTTTGCGGGGGAACAGATGGAGCAGAGGGGACACCAGCATGGTGGGTTTTTCCCCTGAAGCTCTTCCCTGCTGGCAAGGACCAGCTCCTGACCTCACTTACCATGAACTGGTGGAGTTTGGATGGAGCTTTGATACCGTGGAATGGAAAGATCACCTGTGCTTTGCTTCTTGCCAGTAATAGTATTTTTAGCCAGCTCGTCTCTCTGGGTGTGTCTGTCCATTCTCTCTCTTCCTTTCTCAGGAAGCCTTGGGCCTGTTTCAGCTGAACCTGGATGTCCGGGCCTCAGAGAAGTTCCCTTCCCTGCCAGTTTTTTGCAAGTGGGCTGATGGGTGTGTGGATAGAACCTGGCCAACCCCTCTGGAGATCTGGGAGGATGGGCTCTGCCTTGCTGGGCACTGGGTGGGGGAGGATGAGGATGTCAGTACAAAGCCTTTTGAGGGAGGAGCTGCTGGGGTGGTCACTCCAGACTCACACTGGTCTTGCTTGCAAAGCTTTTATTGATTTCCAGGAACTCTGAAGCTTAGCTTGGGCTTTCCCTGCTTCACAAGCCCCAAGTCTGTTGAGAGTTCCTAATAGTGAGTTTTGGGGGGAACTGACCTGTGCCCATTGCCTGTGCTATCCCCCTCCAGCTCCGTTCCTAGGTTTCTATGGCTATGCCAGGTCCCCTCACCTAGTGCAGGTGTGAGGGCACCCTGTGGTGCCTGCTGCCCAGGTGGGTGGCATGGTGTGCCTGCCTATGCAGGTGGCTGTAGGGCAGCTTGTCATCCCCAACTCTGCCCCTGCCCTCAGCTGGGCACAGCTATGGCACAGATGGTGCCTGTGGCTGTGCCCCCTTGCCCTCATCCTGATGCTCGAGGGGCTACAGAGGTTGTCCTGGTTGTGAGGAAGGGTGGGTGGCACAAGAGGGGCTCAGTGCACTGCAGATTGCTGCCAGCACCTGTGTGCCAGTGGAGGGAATTTGGGTGTGAGGGGCACAGCTCTCCTGAGCCTCTGCAGGCAGGGGGAGGGTGGGCACTGACCTCCTGCCTGACCCCAGCCTTGGCCCTGCACCCACCAGGGCATGTGACCGGCTCACTGTGGTGCCCGGACCACAGAATGATAGGCTTGTATAATCTCCTGGCTATTGGGGCAGGTGTATTTGAACTCCTTGGTTTCACTGGCACTGTTGAGGTACCGCCACACGCCCCGCAGGTCCTTGGGGATCCCAAAGCGGCAGTAGTGCTGGCACACAACCTGCAGGCACAAACCGGGGAGACTTGCCTGACACTGTGCCAAGGAAGGCTCTACCACCAGGGCAGGCAGCAGTTGAGAAGGGTGGCAGGGAGCCAGGGACATCCATGGCACTGCACAGTCTGAGGGCTGGGACTCAGGAGGGGATGCAGAGAGGGGTGGGATCTGTGGAAGGGCATGGTGCTGGGCAGGTGTAGTAGTTTTGGTTAAGGGGAAAAAAGTAGCTCTTTCGTTGCTCCTGTGGGGAGGGATGCTGGGGGGCACAGCACTGAGAGAACAACTGGGAAAGGAGCAGGGGCTTGCTGTAGGCACCAAGAGGAAAGTAGGGGTATGGGGATACCAGGGAAAGAAGGGCATGGTACTGGGATGCCCGTGGCTTACCTGAACAATGTTGAGCTTGGGCAGCAGGTTGCAGTCAGCCAATGTGAGGTGATCTCCATCAAGGAAGCGACGCTGGGAGGCCTGGAGGTGGGGATCCTGGGCCAGCTCGTGCTCCAGAGGGGCACTCAGGTACTCATCCAGCTTCAACAAGGCCCGCAGCAGGCTCCGCTGCAGCGCTGCAGGGAGGGTGGCCAGGTCACAGTACAGCCCTGCTGTGGGCATAGGGCCCCTGCTCCGCTGTGGCCTCCTGCCAGCCCAGCCCTGTGTCCAGGCAGCCCTGTCAGCCTCTTCTGACTTGGCTCAGGCTTGCACCTGCCTCTGCCCTCCCACAGAGACCTGGCATAGCCACACTGGCCCGCTTAGAGAGGGCAGTGCCTGGACAGACCCAACTGTGGACAGGGTGGGGGGACTGGGAAAGCTGAGTGTGACCAGGCTAAGCTTTGGGGCGTGGCACCTAAGAGGTTGCATGGGGTGCTCCCCTACCCACTCCTTACCCTCGTCCTGGGCAGGTACCGCATTCTTGATGAAGGCAGAAAACTTGTGGAAAATGTCGTTCCCAGCCAGGCTTGACTCCAGGTACTGCGGGACCAGACTGGGGCACCTGCAGGGACATGGGCACAGCTGAGCCAGGTAGCTGAAGCTGGCAGGCTCATCTGCTGTCAGCCCCCTCATCCCTCAGCTTGTCCTGCCCTTCTTTGGGGGGGGCCCTTCCTCCTCATAAGGCAGCACCAGCCACTGACATGGGGGGGCCCAGCTGGTCCTCCAGGAACTCCTCAATGGTGATGGTGTCGGTCTTGGGCTCGCCGTTGTAGAGGAGGACAGGCAGCTGGGCACCTGGTGCGAAGTCCTTCAGCACATCCAGCCCCCTGCGGGAGATGGGTACACCACTGATGCCTGGCATGTCAAGGGTTCTGCAGGGCACCCACCGTGTATATGTGTCTGTGTGTTGGTATTGTGCACATGCCCCAGGCGAAGGGAGTTCAGGTGGGCTGTGCACAAGGTGGTGCCCTCAGGCCCCTCCTGCCTCAGTGTGTGCCCAAAGAAATACCTGCCAACCTCCCCCAAGCACCAATGGTCACCTGGGGAGGTACAAAAAGCTCCATGCATCCCATAGTCCCCACCCTTCACATCCCTTCCCAAAGCGCTGGGGACATACCAACACCCCTCACCCTGCACATGATCCTGGCCCCAGGGCTGGCACCCCTTGGGAGGGGGCCATCACTCACCTCTTCACGTCCACAGTGGTGAGGGTGAAGGGCACCCCTTTGAGCATCAGCACCATGAAGAGTCGCTGGCAGAAGGGGCAGTGCCCCACGCTCTCCCGGTCCTCACTTGCCTGTAGGCACAGAAGGAGAGCTCAGCTGCCCTTTCACCCTGGCATGGTCCTACTGGGGTCTGCCCCAGAGGGTACAGGGTGAAGATGATAGGGCACATGCCCCAGCCCAGCCTGGCAAGCTGTGCTGCAGTCCAGGGTACCTGCTATACCAGGCAAGGCACCAGCTCCTGGCCCCTGCCTGCTCCCAGACCCTCAGTGCCACACCCCAGAGCAGCCACATGACACAGCAGGTGCTGGCCCTGGCACCCTCTGGGGACAAGGACCTCCAGGCTGCACCAGCCTCACAGTGCTAGGGGGATAAGGGCTTGAGAGCAGTAGTGGCAGCAGGAGTGGCAGTGGCAGGGGACAGTTCAGCATCAGAGATGTGCCAGAGGAAGGTGATACAGATACTGGTGGCCCTGTCAACCCCAGCCACAATCCCAGGTGAGCCCTGTCCTGGCCTGCACAGCCAGACAGACTGCCCTGCCCAGGTGGTGGCTGGGAAGGGCCTGGCAGGTGCAGGTAGATGCTATGGTGCTGGCCTGCTGGGCCCTGCTGTTGCGGGAAGCCTGGTCCAACCTCTCCAGGTTTAGCCCTCATAGCCCCTGTGCCTGCAGGGCAGAAAGCAGCAAGCAGTGCACCCTGGAGAAGAGTCCAAGCTGCCTGCTGCCTATCCCCCCACCTGCCTGCTGCCTGCCCTATTGCCTGTTGTCAGCCCCATTGCCTACCCGGTGCCCGACCCTCTGCCCGCTATCTGCTCTCCTGCCTGCCCAGTGCCCCACATCTGCCACCTCACCTTGATGAAGAGTTGGATTTGGGGTTTTTCAGCCATGCTGTGTGGCGGGTGCTGCTGCACTGCTGGCTGCACTCTGAGTGCCTCAGCTGAAACCACAGCCCCTCCCAGCCCACATTCCTCCTCGGGGTGCACCCGCTCCCACCCACGCCTGGCCCCTTGGCACAGAAGGACCTGCCACTGTGGCTGCTGCCAACCCCAGACCGGTAAGTGCAGCTGGTGGCATTGCCAGCTGCTGCCACTCCTGCCTGTAGCCCCAGCCACCCCACACTGCCTGAATAATGACAAGCACTGGGCACAGACCTGTGTTGTGCCCAGCACTCCTTGCCCCTAGCAGGATCCTGCACCCCCACCCTGGGAACTGCCACTCTCCTCTGTTGTGTGAACATATTATAAGTTTCCCTGCATGCAGGTCTGCAGAAAAATTCTTCCCATGGGAAAGCGTCTTTTTACTCTGTAGAAGTTTCTATAAACAAATCTCTAAGCTGTGTTTCAAGGACAGAGGTTTTCTCTGCCCTGTCTCCTGATAATAGGAGATGGGGGTTTTTCTTCCTTTCAGCCTATGAGGTGAAAAGTTGTTATCTCTGACTGTGTAAGCTATTCTGGCATTCCTTAGACGGAGCTGGAAGCAGCAGCTTCGATGCTCTGGACTGGGCAGATTCTTTGAATTATGGAGTCATGTTAATAAATAATATTTAGCCTTCTGATATTATTGTCAAGAGTCCTTTGTTACTGCACGGACTACGGTAATACTCCTCCTCAGCCCAGGCCCTCCCAGGCACCCAGCCCTCCCATTCCTCCCACACCAAACTACACAGCCTCAATGGATTCAGTTATTATTTTTTATTTAAAACAATCATTATTTTCACATTCCATCTTCTTTTCATTTGGTAGCAATATACAGGCAGCTCCAAGACATCCCCACCCCCAGAGGCCCCATGTCTGGGGCTGAGCATGGTACTGGCACCATGCCCACAGCTGGTGGCCATAGACGTGCAAGGGGAGGCAAGGCTGGAAGCGGGGCCCAACTCAACGAAGTGAACAGTGTTAAGGCAGCAGCCACCCCTGCCCTGGGGTGCTACCTTCCCGCTCTCAAGGGTGCTACCCTTGGAGTGACTCCAGCACACCAACTGTGCCTGGGCAGCACTAAGCCCAGGGCAGGGAGGCCACCGTAGCCACCCAGGCTGTATTGGCACTTCCACTGACCCTCAGAAGCCATGGCAATGACGGCATGGTGGCAGGGGGAAGACTGGGAAGACAGGGAAGAACTCTTGTGACTGGGGTGCCAGTGCCCTTCTGGAACCTGGAGCAAGTGTAGTGTGGCAGGTATGGCGCAAGGATAAAGCCCAGAGGACAGCAGCACTGCCCACCCTGGGGTGCCCCAGGGTGCCACCAAGGTAACAGCTGGGAACACCAAGATGACACTATCCCCTCTTCCTGGTGGCAAAGGGCAAACTTTGAGCTGGCTTTTCCCCCAGCAGCCCCTGGGGAAGGCAGAGTGTGGCCAGCACAGGAGCAGGGGCATGCTGGCGGGGGCTGCCCCCCTGTGCCCTCCAACCCGTCCCAGATCCAGCCAGTTTCCCATATGCCATTAAAAAAAATATGGTCTGAAAAATCTGAAAATAGAGCTTCTTCCCCCCGTTTTCCCCCTATTTAAAATACTGTATATTGTATCACAATCTATAGCAGGTGGTATATGGGGCTGATAGGACCAGGGGGCATGGGGACAGTTGAGGTCAGGCCCTGTTCCTGTGCCCATGTGGGGCCAGAGCCAGCCTCTCCCCACTTCCCATAGCAGCCAGCTGAGGTGCCTGGTGCTGCTCAGAGCCTCCAGCCAAGCCTGTGCCAGGGAGGCAGAAAGGGCATCAGAACACACAGGGCAGACAGACCATGGATGCTCCCCAGGAAGGTGCATGGCCACCCTGGGGTGTTGCCAAAGACTCTGGCACCCAGCAGTGGGGGGGCGGGGTCAGCATCACAGGCCCACCTCTTGGCACAGCTGCAGCTTGTTGAGAGCTGCAGGCACTAGCCATGGTCCCTGTGGGTGACAAGGCAGCAGGACCCTCTGCAAAAAGGAGGGGCACTGCTGAGGGGCCGCCTGCTGCTGGCCAGTGACACTGCCAGTCCCACTACTACAGTCCATCCTTCCCTCCCCACCACCCCAGGCACCACTGCCAGGCTGCACCAGCACCCACCTGGACTGTCCTGACATTGTACCTTAAGGCCACTCCACCACCAGCTTCCAAAGCCATCCTGGGGTGCTACAACCCCTCCCCCAGTACCACCAGTGACCCAGCAGTAAGAACCTAGTGCAGCTGGTTCCTGTACAGGGCTGGACACTAAGGAACAAGTGTCAGGTCAAAAGCAACGAGGAAGGGGACACAGCAGAAATGTGGCAGAGCTGCAGCAATGCCCTGTGATAGGGGAAGCAAGTGGTGAGAGCAAGCAGGAGGCAGGGTGAGAGACTTGAGGGTGAGGGCATGATCAGGGGCAGAGGGGAGAAACAGCTGGTGCCAGCACGTGAAATACCCTGTGAAATACTCCTCTGCCCCCCCACATGCCTCTGCAATGGCATGCCTGGGGACAAAGCCAGTGCCCAAGGCCAGGCAGGGCCAGGGCAAACAGACCCCAGGGTGGGCAGGATGTACTAGTGGGGCTGAGACCCCCAGTGACATCCCACTGGTGACAGGAATCGGTTATGGGTGAAGGACCAGAGCACCTGCCCCTGTGGTGCCCAGGGCAGCATCAGCCAGGGGTGATGTGGAAGCAGCCATCCTTCTTCTAGCCCCGCGGGGCCAGGCCTGGGGAGGTACCCACAGCCAAGGGTCCCCAGAGTGAGCACAACATGGGTGTCCAAAGGCACCGCTCACAGGTCTGTGTGTCTCTGCCCCAAAGTGAGTGGAGCTGGCAGTGCTGGCACCAAGCCATGTCCTTTCCTTCACAGTCTCCATTCATGGCATGTTGAGGACCATACCCTGAGCACCACGCAGTGATGTTGCTCCAGAACTGAAAAGGGCAAAAGCCACTCCCAGTAGTGGCTTCCGAGATCCATCCAGGCATTGCTGTACCCACTGTGTCCTCCCTGGCATGTGGCTCCAGCTGCGGCAACTCTGCTCCACAGGGCAAAGGGAGGGGAGAGGCCAAAAGGGTTTGGTGGCTTGACAACATGGCTGTCCCTGGGGTCTCAGCACAGTGTGTCCGTGTTGAAGGAGAGCTGAGCCTGAGCAGGGAGAGAGGCAGGGTTCAGGGGCTGCCCACTTAGCCAGCATACCCAGGGCATCTGGGGCCAGAGTCTGGCACAGGTGGCAGAGCAGACACCTCTCCAAGAGAGCCCCCACCCCTCTCGGGTCCAGCCACTTCACTGTGTTATCTTCGTGGTGTCACAGCACCCAGTCCTAGGGCCTGTGGCACAGACACAGCTGGGACCAGGAACACCCAGATCTGGGGACAACCTCTCACCCTCTCCTCCTCAAAGCTGATGAGTCCTTCATCATCAGTCTCCAGGTCCTCCTGCTCCTCCACCACGAGGGCCCGCAGCTCAGTGGGGGCAGTGCGGGGGCGCAGGAGGCTCAGCACGCGCTCCAGGGGTGACTGCAGGACACAGCTGGGGCTGGTTTCTTGTTGCTCCAGGTTGTCACTTTGCTTCTTGGCAAAATTCACAAACACCTGAGGAGGAAAGGGCAGGAGACTCAGGAGGCAAGCACCTCCACACCATACTTGCCAGGTCAGGACTCAGGGCATCCTGCCATGCAGTGGCTGCCACCATGTTCCCCATCTAGCTCCAACCCCTGCCCCAAAGGCTCCAACCCCTGCCCCAAAGGCAGATCCAGATCACTTTGGCACTCCCCAGGGACAAGCATCCAGCTGCCCATGCTGTCCCCAGTCTTACATTGTCCAGTGTGGTTTGGCTGACAGAGTAGTCTTCAATGCCCAGCACATCCACCACCTGCTCCATTTTGCTGAAGACCTGCGCCAGTGAGATCTGGTCCGACTTCAGCTGGTATTGGGCCTTGGTGTGATGACGCTCCTGGGGGGGTGGTCACGGAGGGGCCACTGAGCCCTCACTCCCAGACTCCCTCCCATCACCCCATGGAGGATGAAGGCTGCTTGTGCCCTGAAGTGGGGGCTGGTAGGGGACAGCATGGCCACCATGGGTAGCTCACCTTGAGGATGGCCTCAGGGAAGTTACGGTTGAAGAACCTCACCACCTCCTTGACATTGAGGCTGGATTTGGTGCGCACTGTGATCATGTAGCCATCACCGAACCTGCACAGGAACAAGGCACCCCATGAGGATCTGTCCCCTCATCTGCACCCCCACAACCCTATGAAAGGGGATGATGCCTTCAGGCAGCCACTACTGGACACCAGGCCAGTGGCAGGGCACTTCACATCTAAAGCAGCACCCACACAGAGGGCTGGTATCTTGTCATGGATGTCACACTGTCACCCAACCATGGTGATCCTGCCCAGCAGCACAGACAGGCTGCTGGACCCCATGCAGGCATTCTGAGCTCCTGCCAGGCTCTTACCTGTTCTTCAGGTGCTGAATGCTGCCGAGACACTTGAGCCGCCCATTCACCATGATGGCCAGGCGGGTGCAGAGGGCCTCGCACTCCTCCATGCTGGGGTGACAAGGGAGGGTTCAGTGGGGGGCATCAGAGGATAATGCCAGGGCTATGGTGGGGGTAGGTGGAGCTGGGCCTCCCAGGCCATCACCCAGGTGCTGTGGCCCCACCACCAGGGATGAGAGAAGGCAACAGATGGTGTCCCAGGCTCCCCCTGCTCCTACCAAATGCCAGGGACCAGGGAGCCAAATACTGGGGACTGGGAGTCGTCCCCCTCCCACACAGCACCCCAGGTGCTTGGAGGCATCATGGGCACAGAACCCCCCTGGACCTGTGAGATGTGAGCACCACGGAGCGTCCTGTTTTGATGACATCCAGGATGAGGTTCCAAAGGAAGCGCCGTGCCTTGGGGTCCATCCCTGTGGTTGGCTCATCCTGGGGGATATGCAACACCCTCAGGCATGCCAGCCCTCGGAGGGACCCTGCCACTCCCTTCCTGTCCTGAGTCCAGCTCAGGCCACCATCCCACAGTCCAGGAGATGCATGGTGTGTGGTTAAGCAGGGGATGGGCACCTCCCACCCAGGGTCATTCTTCTACCCTCAGGGCGCACCAGGAAGATGAAGGCTGGGTATCCGATGAGCGCGATGGCTGTGGATAGCTTTCTCTTGTTGCCCCCGCTGTAGGTGCTGGCAGGCTTGTCTGCGTACTTGGTCAACTCCAGCTTCTTCAGTGCCCACTTGACCACCTGCAAGGCGTGGGGGACTGCTGTCATCCTGCCAAGACCATGGGGCTGGCAGAGCAGGCAGGGGTTGGGCTCCCTGGCACGTCAGCTGCCAAGGGGACTACAAGCCATGTGTCACTCAGGAGAGCCCCATGGCAGCCCCCAGCACAGTCATGAGCACTGGTGGGGACCTGTGAGTGCATGTGCCTGGCCTTGGCAGCCCATGTGGGCACACTGCCAAGGTGGCACTGCCATGAGAGCAGCAGCACTGGCTCAGGCTGCCACTGCTGCCCAGGGAGATGCCATCCCTATGGCACAGCACCAGCCCTTGGATGCTGCCAACTGCTTGCCCAGAGCCCTACCCGCTCCTCATCCTTCCAGGGGATGCCACGCAGGCGGGTGTAGAGCTCCAGGTGCTCCTGGGCCGTCAGCTCATCAAAGAGCGCATCAAACTGGGGGCAGTAGCCCAAGCTCTGCTGGACCTGCAGGAGCTCCTTCAGGATGCTGTAGGAGAGGATTGAGGGTTCGTGGGAAGAAGGAATTCTTTTTGTGAGGACTGTTGCTGAGCCCCCTTTCACACACCTTTACACTGGAGCATCTTCCCCCAGGTAAAACCCCACTGAGCAGCCTCAAAACAGGGCCACTGTCTCTTGCCCCACATCCCAGGTTGATGGACACCCAGGGACACAAGGCTGCGAAGACCCACTGGGACACGCAAGCTCACTCATGCTGCTTTATCCTGGGAGCCCACCAAGCAGACCCCATCCCATCCCCAGGAAAGCAGGCACCCCCCAGGCTCCCCTTACCTGTGTCCGTTAACAAAGGCTTCTCCACCAGTGGTGCTCTCATCCCCCGTCAGCATCTTGAATGTTGTGGTCTTGCCCGCGCCGTTGACACCCAGCAGCCCAAAGCACTCCCCGGGGCGCACACCCACACACAGCCGGTCCACAGCCAGGATGCGCCCAATCTTGCGAGACTTGTACACCTGGCAGGGAAGGGGACGGGGACTCAGACAACCAGGAGCTACCTGGACCTGCTGCCCCAGCCACATCCCTGGGCTGGGCTGGTCCCAGGAGTCTCTTTGCGGCCTCCCACCTTCGTGAGGTTCTCAATCTTTAGCATGTCATTGTCGGCATCACCACGCAGGACCCGGTGCCTCTCATTGGCCACATCAATGTCATCCTCGATGGGTTTGGTGGAGACGGGCAGGCGCCTGTGGGAGCGGGCAGAGGCAGGGGGGAATGCGGGACTAGGAGCTGCACCCCTGACAGGACCAGGCAGCTCCCACTCAACACTGCCAGAAGGGCAGCTTGAAGCTCAAGGGTCCCAATGGCAAATCTTTACCCCAACATCCCTGCCCCATGCCACACTCACTGGGGCTTCCTGAAGAAGTTGTACTGGCACATGATGGTGATGAAGAAGCCAACAAAGCCTTCAATTGTCATGGCAACAAGCCCCCGTGTCACGATGTCCCATTCGAAGGGTGATTTCATTTTATCAAACTGCCCTGAATAGGAGAAAGAGGAGAGAGCAGCTGGGGACACCCTCCCATGGGGACAGCTTGGTTGCACGTCCTGAGTTGACCCATGACAATGATACTGCTCTCATGCTCGCCCACCAGAGCTGCCTGGACTGGTCACAACACAATTCCGTCTCAGAGCATGGGTGCTGTGGAAATCATCTGGCAAGTTTTTAACCTCAGTAGGATGAATCAACGCAGCTGAGAGCAGAATCAGAGGGATTTGTCAAGTCCTGACCCAAAACTGGACATCATGATGCCAGGAGCACCTGGGTTATGTACAGAAGCTGCTCAAAAAGCAGAGAGCAGGCAAGCTTCTGAGGCCAGGATGAAGCTCTAAGTGGCAAAAAGCTTGTGTTGGTTGGGCAGCGCAGCCCCCAAGAAACGCTGTCTGGAAGGAGAGTCCCTGCAACCTCTATCCCTCTTGTCACAGCACAGACCCACCATGGCCCACCACAGCTACATTATGCCGCCACTAAGATCCACCACAGCCTCACCATGGCCCACCACAGGCAATGCGCAGCAGCAGCAGAACCACACACCTCTGTCAGAGCTCACACCCTCTTCTCCCCATGTGGCTGCAATTTGGGACAGCCCAAGGAACCACTTTCAGCAACACTGGCACCATGCCACAGCTGACCCTCAGCCGTGTCTTTTTCTGTGCCACACCTAGTCCACCCCCTTGGCTTTTTGCTCCAGGTTACTCTGGGCCTTGGGACATGCCCATGGGGCAGGCAGAGAGGATGTGCCAGCATTATGGTCCCCTCCAGCCCCACATGCTCTGGAGCAAGGGAGGGAGAGAACAAGAGGTCATACCAATCTTGGCATAGTACTCATTGATGTATTCATTGTAGGCCATCTCCATCAGGCCATGGCCCAGGTTATAGTTAGGGAACACAAGGAAGCAGCTCTTCAGATAGCTGTTCACCACCTTCAGGTCCTGTGGGGACAGCAGAGAGAACAGAACAATCAAACAAAATCCTGAGTGAGTGGTAGGATCAAGACCCCCAAGATCCAGCCCAGTCAGGTCTTATGGCTGAACTTGCTGGAAACAGAAACCTCCTGAGATCCCTCTCAGCCTGAGCCACCCCACAGACAGATGGCAGCATCTCCCTTCCCAGTGGCCCTCAGCAGAGCTGTGAATGCCGTACCTTGTCGTGCTCAAAGAGCTGCAGCAGGAACGTGGCAACAGTGGCTGTGATGCCAATGAAGAGGTTGATGACAATGAGGAAGACGTAAGCGGAGCTGGGCACCTCAAACCAGAAAGAGGCCGGGTACATGATAGGGGTGATGGACCAGCTGGGGAGGTGAGAAGAAGCAGCACACATCAGTATGGCAGCAGGGGGCCCTCAGCCTTGGGACTGCCCATTTCCATCCTGCTGTTCCCATCCCAGGCTCTCCCACCCCAGTCCTCACAGCCACTGCAATCCAATCAGCTATGGGGGCTGCAGAACACCACAGAACAGTTTGGACTGGAAAGGACTTTTCAAGATCATCTAATCCACTCCCTGGCCATGGGCAGTGACACCTTCCACTAGTGCTCCAAGCTGTCCAACCTGGTCTTGAACATTTCCACGAATGGGGCAGCCACAGCTTCTCTGGGCAATCTGTGCTGGGGCCTCACCAGCCCCATCATGAAAAATTTCTTCTTAATGGCTATCTTTTAGTTTAAAACCACCAGCCCGTAAGACTCTGGACGCATCCCCAGTGCCTCCTGACCATTCCCCTCTGAGCAACATACCCATAGAGCAGGAAGAGGGACAGGACAGCAGGGAAGTTGGTGGGAGAGGTATATGCTGGGAGGTCAAACACGAACAGGATGATGATGCAGCATGTGGCTGGCACCAGGTAGTTTAGCTGGAGAAGACAGAAACTTCTGTGACTGCCCATTCCCTGGTACAGCCCTGGAAGGTTGGTCAGTGGGGCCACATGTCCTGCTTACCATGTCCCACATGTAGTTGGCCAACCAGTAGATGATGGGGTCACAGCCACTCACAAACTGCAGGTGTTTGGCCTTGGTAGCCTTTTCAGCCACCAGGAATACCACAAAGCTGGCTGGGACGAAGGACATGGCCACAATGATGAAGATGGCTATCACCACATCTGTTCCTTGCAGGCTGGATGGGGGGCAAGGAGAGCATGGACTCCATCACCCTCAGTTGCCTGGCGAAGGGCCACCCACCCTGGTGTGGGACAGTCACTGTACACAGAGCAGGGCATGGCACAGGGACCCTCCACATCAGAGCCACCCCGTCCCTCCCCACCATGCAGCCTGTGGAGCAGAAGCCTCGGCCTTCTCCCGCAACCACCAGTAAAAAGCCCCCTACCTCCCATGGGATAGCCACCCTCCCTCAGACCCTCTCCTTAGACCTACAGGTAATCCAGGGACAGGCTGGCACTCGTTTTGTTCATGGGGTGATTGGTGACCGTGATGCCTGCAACAATGACCAAGAAGAAACATGGAAGCATGAAAACTGGCTTGGGACACAGACCCCTGTCCCCAGTCTGTCTGGTCCTGGCTCTGAGCAGGATGGGTTTCCAACCCAGGAGCTGGCCAAGCCCTCCCCACATGCACCCCAGGACATGTCACAAGCCCAGGCACTTTCAGGCAGCACTTTGGGACATTCCAGTCCGGGCCTGACAAAAGCTTATCCCAGCTCTCATATCTCAGAGCTGAGGTGTGTAAACCCCTGTTCCAGCTGGACATTAGCCTGCTTGGCCCAAGGCGGACACTGCATTTTGGAGCCTGGATGGACCATACCCTAATGCTGTTCCTGACATGCTCCCGCCCTCAAACACCTCCAGATCCTCACCATAGGCAGCAGGGTTGCCCTTGCTCTTGGGCAGGTTGGCTCTCAGGATGGCATTGTTGAGGGCATTGAGGTAAGTGGGCATGCTGTGGTAGCCCTTGTTGTTGTAGAAGACCTGGAGGAGGAGAGAGGAACAGTGGGATATGGCAAGACAGCTGGGCCCAAAGAGGTATTGGGAGGGAGGGATAGGATGGAATGGATGGCCAGCCACAGATCAGGTGTCCTGTGCTCAAGGCTGCGGGGAGAATAGGCCACTGCTGACTGCTGGGCCAGATCTGCTGACCATTCCCCTGTGGATGGAGCCTCCCAAAGCACTTGGAGAGCAATGCAGCAGAGCAGTCTCAGGGGTCTCTGCTGCCCCTTTTCCTCCCCACCTATCTCCCCTGCACTGAGGTGCAGTGCTGTCCCACCTGGGCCGTTCTCCGCACAGCAATCTTGCGCACTGTGGCCGGAGCCCTGGCTCCAAAGGAGGCTGGGATGGATTTCTGGATGTTTCCAAACGTGAGTGCCCCATACCTGTGGGACAAGGCACTGCTGAGGAAGCTGCAACTGCTGTCCCCCACCTCCAGGGGTGGAACCATGCTTGAACATGTTGCTGACTCCAGCCAGCACCCTGGGGCAGGTGTCCCCACACCCCTCGTTCTCACCCCTGCTCTATGGTGCAGGGCAGACCCTCCCAGCTTCCCCTCTTGCCTGTGCAGCCGGAAGCGGTCCGAGGTGTAGAGCAGATATTCAGAGACGTTGCGCCCTGTGATGTCTGTCAGGATGTCCCCTGTCACCACCTTCATCTGCGGGGGATGGCCCCCCACGCCACTAGGGCAGGAGAAGCCGGTCCCCTGCATGGAGCACGTGCACTTGATGGGCTCATGGATGATGTGGGGCAGGGCGGGGGCTGAGGTCACAGTCCCTGAGGAGCAGGAGGGGTGGCTCACAGCCAGGCTCCTGCCTGCCCCAGTTGCTGGGGACAGCATGAGGGTTGGGCATCTGGGCAGGCAGGGTCCTGGTGACTAAGAGATGGACATGCAAAAAGCTTTTGGGGGGACAGAGATTCAGAGATGGGCCATGAGGTGCAGCTGGAGAAAGAAAGGGCTGGGGACCACATCCAGCAAAAGTGACACAAGGCTGGCCACAGGGCTTTGTGACAGTGTCACCATCCAAGGGGCTCTACTGCCATGGCTGGAACTCAATGGGGACAGTGTTCCAGGGCCAAAGCCACAAGTTCAGCCCAGCAAAGCTCTGCTGTGTGGCTAGGCCAGACTAAGAGGTACTCCCAGGGGTTCCTGGAGCCACTTCTGTGAGAAGCATCATCTCCCTGCTGGAGACAAATCCCAGACACAAGAGCACCCAAGTAAGTGATACCTTTAACAGTGGAGAAGGTTGTGGAGTTCCAGGCATGGAGCAGGTCCTCATCCACTGACATGGGGTAGTCAGAGGGAGCTGGGGATGGAGGTGGCGGCACAAAGTTGGAAAGCGGAAGGCCCTGGGTGAAGGAGTCGATGCACATGGCATCGAAGTACTTGGCTGCCAGCATTTTGGACTCATTGCTATTGAGGTTGAGGGTCTGCATGGGCTGGTCCAGAGTGTTGTTGAAGGGTGTCTTGAGCACGCAGGTGGCCCCCACACCAGAGGGCAGATGGAAAGTGTTCACCAGCTGCTGAGGGCTGGCATCAGGAGACAGCCTAATGCTGCAGGAGCAAGGAGCAGGAGACACACATCTCAGCACTGTGGCCATCTTCTTCCAGGACCTCTCTGAGGCTTTGGCACTTATCATGGGCACACACAGCCTGTGCCTGGCATGATTGAGCTACTTGTCACAGTGTCAGGGCTTGCACCCTGTCTCCCAGAGACATCCTGGCCAGGACAGAGGTTGCTTTCTATCAGGGGGCATGGCACAAGCCAGGCTCTGCTCCAAGCCTGAGCCAGCCCTGGCACTAGGCCTTCTGTGGGCTGCCCTCCCCACCTGCTCCCTTTACAGTCCCACTGATGGAGTCAGGGATGGGCCTTGGGCACAGGGTTCTCATCACCAGTGGTGGCAGCTCTCACCGGTACTCATGCCGCTCCTCGTTGGCATAAGGAATGAAGTTGCCCTTGGGCTGAGTGTAGTTGTGGTATTGGGATGGTGAGAGGATGAGGGGTGGCAGGTCACCTGTGGGGACAAGGACAGGAACCTGCTTGTACCCACAGCACCACTGCACACAGGGAGACTGCCTTTGCCTTGTCCTCCCGCAGCTAGTGGCCACACTGGGACAGACAGAACAGGTCGCCCAGCATGCAGGTAGGTAGGTGGCTTGCATGCACCTATTTCGGGAACGGAGAGCGCCACAGTCATGGCCACGCAGACGAAAAAGGCAGGCAGGAGGATCTGCGAGAAGAGGGCCTTGGTGTTGCGCTTGGCACAGTGGAAGCGTTTGACAATCAGCCCATGGAACTGGCGCAGCTTCAGCCACGAGCCTTCCAGCTTGAAGCTTCCCTGACCTGCCAGGTCACGATCCTCTGCTTCCATCTCTGCTTCTTGTTCTGGGAGGGAGAAGGACATCAGCCCTTTGGCACAGTTGCTCCCACACCTGCCTGGGCTCCCAGGAAGCTGAGCCAGACACCCAGCCCAGCTCAGCCAACGCAAGGGTCAGGGCAGCACCCAACCCCAAGTCTGCCACTGAGCCAACAGCAGCAATGCAGTCCAGAAGCAAGGTATCTGGCTGGCAGGTTCCTCTTGGCCCCAAAAGGAAAATTTAGACAATAATTTTACAGAAACAACCTAATTTGGTGCTTTTTTCTAGGACCCCTCCATTTTCCCATCAATTCTGAAAGCTGGTGGGGGGTCAACACAGTCAGGAACAGGGGACAAGACACAGGTGGGAGTCCCAATGAGACAATGGGAGATCTGTCACAGCACTGTCCCAACTCTGCCTCCCACTGTCCCAGCCCTGGTGGGGGGAAGAGGTAGAACACGCCTAAATCAGTCACTAGAGTTGTGAGATAATGCAGAACAGGATCTCTGACTACAGCAATAAACTCGAGGTACCTGCCTGCACCCTCTCTATCCAACAATCCCAGCATCCAGGCAGCGAGAGCCTTCCACCTGGGGCAGGGTATGACAGGTGAAGCCATCACCTGGAAGGTGATTCTGTGCCCAAGGACCAAGAAGAGAAACCCAACTGGTGACAGTGTGGGAAGAGGGCATGTTAGTGGGGCAAGTCTGCAAGGTGGCACTGGAGGCCCACAGGAGGCAGAGGCAGAAACAACAATGGCTGCTCTCACTGGCTCCACACCTTGGCACGAGATCCTCATGCACACCCTACCAGTATAGGGTACAAACTTGTGGAGACTCTGTTCCCAGCTCTCCCACCCACGCTGTGGCTCTCTGGGTGCTGTGTTGCTGGATGTCCCATCAGCCCCCTGCCCATGGGCTCTCGTCCCAGCAGTCACAGCCACCCATCTCAATCACAACCACATACCCCGGGGACCGGGCCAGCTCTGCCCACCCTGGGTGAACCCTCTATGTCCCAGCTAAGTGCCTCCCCCGACCTCTGCCACTGGCCGGGCCACCAGCAGCACCAACCTTGCAGACTGATGTTATCGGGGTCCTGCTGGTTATCGAACAGGGGCGCGTAATCCCCAAAGAATTCAGAATAAGCCCCACCTTCATCGCCACGCACAGAGCCCACCGAGGACGCTGAGCGCAGGGATGCCTGCGACTGCGCCAGCTTGGAGCAGGTCACCAGGTTGCTGAGCTCCACCTCAGGCTTCTCTGGCATGGGCACTTCGGCCAGGGGCTCCCCATTGGCTTCAGACTTTGGGCCCAGCTCAGAGGCAGGTGGCTGCAGAGCATCCTTGGACTCCTTCACATCTGAAAGAAAAAATGTGGGTTGCCACCAGCCATGCTACTCTTCACTGCAGCATGGCACCAACTGGGGATGGATCGTATCACAGAATCACAGACTGGTTTGGATTGGAAGGGACTCCATCTCATTCCACCCTCCTGCCATGCATAGGGACACCTTTTGCTAGACCAAGTTGCTCCAAGCCCCATCCAACCTGGCCTTGGACACTTCCAGGGATGGTGCACCCACAGCTCCTCTGCATGACCTGTGCCAGGGCCTCACCACCCTCACACAGGAGAATTTCCTTCTAACATCTAATCTAAACTTTTCCTCTTTTAGTTTAAAACCATTCCCTCCTTGTTCTAGCACTATCTGCCCATGTAAAGTCCCTCTCTCTCATTTTTTCAAGCCCCCTTTAGGCACTAGAAAGTGCCGTAAGGTCTCCCTGGAGCCTTCTCTTCTCTAAGTCAACACCCAGAGCTCTCCCAGCCTGGCTTTATGGCAGAGGTGCTCCAGCCCTTGGAGCATCTCCGTGGTGTCCTCTGGAGACCTGTGCTGAGGACACCAGAGACACCACTATTCCAAGTAAGAGTAAACCCAGAGTGGAGCAGAGGCTGGCTGCCCTTGGCTCTGCTGGAAATCTCTTCTCCACCTGGGACAGGAGACTCCTGCAGCCACTAAGCTCAGCAAGATCACACAGCCCCTCACTAGCCCCAGCAGCACCTTGTGCCCCCCCCAAGCACGCGTACCCACGTCACTGTTCTCCAGAGACTGGTCCTCCTCGGACACCTTCAGGAAAACCTCCTCCAGTGTGGTGTCCATCAGCCCAAAACTGGTGAGGTCCAGCTGTTCCAGGCTCTGCTCCAAGTGCTGTGGGAGCATACTGCTGTCTGAGGAGGGCAGATTCCACAGTGCCACAGCCCCTTGCCTGGCCACTCTGCCAGCCCCTGCAGGTACCTGGAAGAGCCTCTCAAAGCAGCCCTTCTTGACAGCCTCACTGGGCAGGATGTAGGAGAGCTCTGTGTTGGTGTCTGAGATGAGGAGGCAGGAGGCCACATACTTCTTGATGAACTGGGAGACACGAGGCTCAGAGCAGGGGCTGACAGAGGAGTGGCCCAGGGGGCTATGTGGCTGGCCTGGCTCTGGGGCAGAGAGATGGTACCCATCGGTCAGTTCACACCTGCCCTCCCTCCAAGACCCACCACATTTCCCCTACTCCCCAGTGCCACAGGGGCTTCCCTGTCACTCTGACTGGCCTGGGGATGGTCTTCTGCAATGTGGCCCACACTGGACATCTCAGTGGGCAACCCACAGGCTCGACAGAACCAGCACCTGGAGAAAAATGCCACTGTGTAAGGTCTGGAAAAGGACCCAGCTGGGAAAAATTAAGGCTGAGCAATAGGACCTCCTACAACCCTGGCCCACCCCCTCTGGCCTCCATGTGGTCTAAAGAGACTCAGGATGGGAGTATTTGGGTGTTGACCTCTCCTTTGCTGGGCTGAAGAAGGGCTGGTGCCATCTACTCCTTTAACAAAGGGTCCCACTGCTCCCCAGACCTGTGCCGTTCCTGGTGTCTGACTGCTTCTTCACCACTGTCAGCTTGTAGCCGTCACCATAGGTGCTCTTGAGGAACAATGGGGAACCACAGCACTTGAGCTTGCCATGGGAGATGATGGCAATGCGGTCCCCCAGCAGGTCAGCCTCATCCATGTGGTGTGTGGAGAGCAGGATGGTCCTCCCTGATGGCAGCACAAAGCCTCAGTAGAGGGGCCACAGCTGCCACAGAGGAGCATGCTAGGCTCTGCCCAGCTCTGCTCACCTGGCTTGTACTTGAGGATGAGATCCCAGATGGCCCTTCGGGCATATGGGTCCACACCAGCTGTGGGCTCATCCAAGATAACAGCCCGTGACCCACCCACAAAGGCAATGGCCACCGACAGCTTCCTCTTCATGCCGCCTGAGAGAGTCTGCACCTGGCAGTGCCGTTTGTTGGAGAGTTCCAGGTCCTCAATCATCCTGGGGACAGGGCAGAAGCACCAGGAATGCTGGGGGGGCTGTACTGGTGCCCAGTGCCTGTGGGGAGTATGTAATGCCTCTTCCCCATATGGTATCTGTGGCCTTCAGCTGCTGGGACTGCCCAGCTGCAGTCAGGCTATGAGCATCTTCTGCTCACTTCCACAGCCTGACACTCTAAGGGTGGGAAAACACTTGGTGGAGCTGCTCCATGGGACACCTCTGCCACCAGATTGCCCCCCATGGTACAGCCAGCAGGAAGAAGACTCACTCATGCCAAAGGCATGGATGAAGACAAAGGAACTGGAGGGTGCCTACTTGTCCATCTCCTTGCGGATCTCCTCCTCTGCCATGCTCTTGAGCTGCGAGTAGAACCAGAGATGCTCCTCCACCGTCAGCCTGTCAAAGAGCACGTTATGCTGGGGACACATGCCCAGGTTCTTCCGGATCTTGTCCATCTCCGTACGGATATCGTGGCCATAGATGGTAGCAGAGCCCGATGTTGGAGGGAACAAGCCAGTGAGGATTGACCTGGATGGATGGAGAAAGGCAACAGTGTGAGGTAACTCATATTCCTCAGTCTGGCCCCAGTCCAACCACCACATCAGGGAGCATCTGCTGGGCCCCAGGCAGAGCAGTATCAGCACACAGCCATGAGCCTACTCCTGTCCCATGTTTGTGCCAGCCCCACACCCACACTGCTGCCCTTTGGGCATGGTACCAGCTGCCACAGGGCCCTGCAGAGACATCCCAAAACCCCTGCCTCACACCCTGCAGCTGGCCAGAGGTACATGGTCTCTGTCTGCCTGGAGAGGCACTCACATGGTGGTGGTCTTGCCTGCACCATTGTGCCCCAAGAAGGACACGACCTGGTTCTCGTAGAGGTTGAGGCTCAGCTTGTTTAGCGCCAGCTTCTTGTCTGTCTTGTAGACTTTGGTGAGCTTGTCAATGCAGACGACCAAGGGGAGGTGGGTTGGCTCCTCCTCAATGCCCCTTGTCTCCTCTGCTGTGACAGTAGAATGGTGAGGAGGCAGGGGAGGGCAGGGAAGCCAGGCTTTCAGTGGGGTTCCCTGGGAATGAATCCACCCGCCTCCACCCCATGGTGGCTATGCTGGCTTGTGGTCCCTTCCCCTCTGCTTTTCGCCAATTTTCCCCCTCCCATGCCACTCTGGCAGCTCCCAGAGAGGCCACAGTGCTTGGCCTACTATCCTGCCCTGACAAGAGCACAGGTGTCCATGGCCAAGGCAAGACCCTGTGGCAGGGCCAGGGCCACCTTGTGCCACCCACTGCTGCCCCCAGCTGCCCTCACCCAGCCTCCGGCTCTCCATGGCACAGGCCTGATCCTCCTCCATGATGCTAAGGCGGGTGGTGCGTGACCATGGCCAAGTCCACTCCCAGGTCTCCACGCGCCCATTGCCCAGCCAGTAAGACTTCTGGAAAGGGAAGTACCAGGGCCGTGGCAGGCCGAACATGCCTGCAAACAAAGCCCTGGAGAGTCAGGGCCAACCCTACACCCAGGGCCATGCAGAAGCTGCTAAGGACTGAGTCAGGGCTTGGGGGTTTTCCCAGGTCAGGTCACCACTGCTGGGTGGGGGCTGTGAACACTCCAACCAGCTGGGCTCAGGGCAGCTCTGTGGGCTGTGCCAAGGAACAAAGTCCTTTGGGATTTGGGTTGGGTTGGCTTATGCTTCAGCTTTACAATGAAAAAGCCAGGGAACAACCAAGATGTTTCCACAAGAGGGGATAAGGGGGATTGGTATCTCAGCTATGGACATCTGGCTTTGCTACAGCCGGCCCCTGAACTGAGACACCTGGCTGACACCAGCAGATGAGGACATGTGGGCAGGTGTCCCCCATAAGGTCTGGGGTGCCCTCATGTCCCTCTGCCCACACGTACCCGGGTGCACGGCCTCAATGTACCATGTGAGAACGCCATACACCATGGCATCCACAACCAGCATCATCATGGACAGCAGGAGGTTGAAGTCATCTCCTTCCACAGGTGACTGGCTGAAGGTGTGCCACTGGATACCCACGCCAGCCACTTCATACAGCGCAAAGTACTTGGAGCCCAACCCAAAGGCCGTGGTGGACATGAGGGACTGTGAAGAGGTGGAGGGAAAGGAATGGGAGGTCAGCAGGAACCGCAGGCCAGCTCCAGAAGAACAGGCTGGAGTGAATTTCTACCCAGTGCTGCCCCACCCAGCCCCATGGAAATGCTCCTGGGAGGCACCAAACCTGCAGATACCTCCAAAACCCCACAGAGAGTTGGTTCATACAGGCAATGGCTTGCCCAGGCTTGATGACAGCTTGGTGGCTTTGTACGGGACATGAGGTGCCTGAGGCAAACCTAGAACTGCTGCTGCAGCCAACTCACCGCAATGCACTTCTCAAAGGCTGTGATCTTGTCATGTGCCACCTCCTCCCGGATGGCCACATACATGTAGGGTACGTAGCTGAGGAAGTAGATGATGCCGCCACAGGCAGAGGCCAGCTTGGCCTTGGAGTAGAGGACCGACACCAGAAAGCTGCAGGGAGAAGAGCACCTCCTTGGATCCCACCCCAACAGGACTTTCCCCACACCATCTGGTTTTGGTGGTGTTGAGGCAATAAACTGGCTCCCCAAATCAGCTGCTTGGAGGGACTTGTGCCCCTCCACCGGCCCTTGCCCACACAGCTCCCAGCACCCTCACCCCATGGCACAAGAACCTGGCACTGCCCATGCCCCTTTACTGCCCAGCACAGACCAGGGAGCTCACCAGAACATGATGGTGGCCACAGCATAGATGGCAAGGAAGAGCCATATGATGAGGACGTCACTGTGCATCAGGACCTTGCCGTACTTGAGAATGGCAGTGAGTGCTGTGACCGAGATGGAGAGCTGGACAAAGCCAGTGATGAACCAAGCCACCCAGTGCACCGCATTGTTTAGGCCCATCATCTTCATCACCTGTGAGGCCAAAACTACTCAGGGGGGCTGTCCCCAACCCTGTGCACCCCTGCTTCCATTCTCACTGGGCAGGGAGGGCAAGGGATAGCACCAAGGGAGTTGCTAGGAGTAGGCAGGACACAGCACCCTCTACTAGGGTGCCAAGGAGCTCAGCTCCCTCCAGCGCTGCCCAGGGCTCATCTCATGCTGGGGACACTCAGAAGGACCAGCTCAGTCCAGGGATTTGGGATCTGCCTCTGCCCTAGCTCATGTAACCCAGAAATACAAGGAAGGTGACCAGGGACACAGCACAGAATGTAGGGCTCAAATATGCCCACTCCTCCCCAAGAATCTCTTCCACCACCCCTACCTCTTTCAGACGATGCTCCTTCTCTGTCACAATGTGCTGGATCATCATGGCCACTGAGTAGACCCAGGAGATCACCATGCAGAGGGGCATCATGTGCTCAATGACAAAGAGAAAGCTGATGGAGTAGAGGAAGAGAGTGGAGAACTGGATGGTGGCACTGCCACAGAGACCTACAGAGACCCTGGGGCATGGGGCCTTGGAGGGGCTCTCCCACCACGCAGGGACAACCAGTCTCCAACCCAGCACCTCCTTAGTGCCCTAAAAGAACTTCTCCAGTGAGCCCACAGGACAATCCAGTGTCGTGGCTGGCAGGCCTTTGCAAGGAGTTAGTAGCCACAAGCTCTGCCCAGGGCCCTGCCTACCCTGGTGTGGATGGGGCCCTCTCCAACCTCCTGCCCAGGAGTGTTGGTGGCTCTGGGGCTTCTACAGGTGCTGCCTTCAGACCACTGTAATCCATAACCACCGACAGATCCATGCGCCATTCCTTTACTTTCCCCTGCCTTCCTGAGCCTGGTAGTCCAAGGAATTGGACTTAACTGGTTGCTCATCACTCCCAGTGTCACTAGTCTCATTCAGGCCCCCAGACTTGTTCCCTTTTCCCAGCTAAAGTATCTTGGCCCACAGAGTAGAAGGAGTGAGTGTTACTCACTCATCCCGGGTATAACATGGGTACGGGAACATCTGTACATAGTTGCCAGGCTCCACCACATCGTGGCCAACAAATGTGTTGATGAGGGCGCGCTCCATCATATCTGTGGAAGAGAAGGAGAGGCCAGGCTGAGCGCACAGGGGCCAGGGCCATGGGCAGCTGTGGCAGGGTGCTGACACTCACCCTGGATCCAGACAAAGCCGTAGAGGAAGTAGAAGCGGCCACCGGTGTTAGGGCCGGGCCGCCAGTATGCCCGCCGGATCTCGTTGGTCTTCTCTGTGAAGCTGGAATTCTGCCGGATCTTGTACATGACATGGGGGGGTAATGAACCATCCCTGTTGGTCTGGAAGATGACACCTGTGGGCAGAAGAACCTTCAGCTTTACAAGGGAGTCCACAGGGGCCAGCCACATCAGCTGGCCCACAGCAACAGGCAGGGATGGGGAGGGCACTGTGAGGGTTGCCATGGATGAGATGGGTGGCATGGCCGGGGATGTGAGCCCCTCAAGGGATGTGAAGGCACACAGACAGCTGGCTGTGTCAGTGGGAGAGCCAGGACAGCAGCATGGGGCAGCGGATGGGTACCACAAGATACTCAGCGCCCTCATCCACCCAACTCGTGCACCAAGGGACCCACATCCTGAAGCCAGTGGCTCCAGGGCACAGCTGGAGAAGGGCAAAGTTTCAGGGACCCCTGAGAACAGCTGGTTCCCAGGGACATACTGGCAAAGACCGTGACATTGTCCTGATAGGCCTGGTTCAGCGTGTAGTTGACAATGCTCTCCTCATCTGGGAAGCCTTTGAAGATGTCCACGCTGACCTAGTAGGAGGAGAATCACAGAATCACTAAGACTGGAAAAGCCCTCCAAGATCATTGAGTCCATTAACCCAAACACTATCAAGCTCAGCACTAAACCATTCCCTCAGGTGTCAAATGCACACATTTTTTTAACACGGGGTAGTAGCACTGCCCTGGGCAGACTGTTCCAGTGATCACCCTTTCAGTGAAGAAATTTTCCATAAAATCCAATCTAAACCTCCCCTGCTACAACTTTAGGCTGTTTCCTATTGTCCTGTCACTTATCACCTGGGAGAAAAGACCAACCCTCACCTGGTGGCAACACCCTTCTAGGTAATTGTAGAGACTTAGAAGGTCCCTCCTGGGCCTCCTTTTCTCCAGGCTGAGCTCCCCCAGCTCTCAGTCCCTCCTCATCAGACTTGTGCTCCAGAACCTTCCCTGGCTTCACTGCCCTTCTTGGGATATGCTCCAGCAGGCTAGTGAGATACCAAGGCCTCAGATGGGTCTAGCACACAGAGCCTGCGCACAGTACAGCATGTGCCACCCAAAGCCAACCCCAGCCCCTGAAGTCAACAGTGTGTGAGCACCTCCACCCTTCACATCTACCCCAAAACTCTGCATGCTGCAGGAGCCACCACCTCCCCCAGGGCTCCTGTCACATGCTCTTAAAAATGTCTCAGTGGATCTGACTCTCTTCAGCCCAACAGAGCCTGGCTATTGGTGGTTCAACCTTCCCACAGGTGTGCTCCACCTCACCTTGGCCATGAAGCGGACCCAGCTGCAGGCAGCATTGTCAATGGTATCCAGCTGCTGGAGCAGTATGCTGGCATTGGGCAAGGAGAAGTTGCCACTGAGAAAGTTGTGGAGAACGTCACTGTCGGAGACATTCAGGATCTCTGGGTGCTTGTGGAAGTCAGCAGTCAACTGAGACAGAGAGGAAGACATGGGAGGGAGAAGCTGGGGTATGCCCTGCCTCTCAGGTCACTGTTCCCACCATGGATACAGGTAGGACCCAAAGCTCCTCCTGGGGATGGGGGACAGTGTGCACACTGTGCAGGGATCCAGACTAGTCCAGACAAGAGAAAGTGGATACCAGGGAGTACCCCAAGAAGAAGTTACAGGGTAGCTGGGGGGAGGACAACCCTTTCTCCACTGCCAGGGCAGTAAATCCCAGGCTCATCCTCACCACACTGTCCTACCTGCTGGAGCCAGCGGATGCGCCTCTGCAGCCTGCCCTCCTCCAGGTAGGCTCGAATCTCAGGGGAGATGTTCAGCCATGCCTTGGCATAGTGAGTGACGTTGCCCACAAAGGCAAAGGTCTCGTTGGCCTGGGGGCCAGGCATAAAGTTATACAGCGGGCAGGGGCTTCCTGCTCTCTGGGCTGGCTAGCAGCCATGGAGATACCTGCCCGCCTCCCACTGCCTTCGGGACCTGCCTGTGTCTGGCAGTCAACCTCTTCCTTGCCACACAGCCCATTTGCAGAGCAGGATGATGGGAGAAGAAGGCAGGCATCCCAGCCTATGCATCCTCACCTTCAGGATGACCTTGTCAACTTCGGTGCCCACAGGTGCATATAGGATTTTAGGGTTGCTGGTCATCAGATGCACAAGGAGGCCCAAGTTCCGCTGCTCCTTGCTGGTGAAGCCCAGTGAGCTCATGTTGCCCTGCTTCAGTGCCTCAGGCTCGATGGTCCTGCAAAGGGAGCTCAGGCTTTCCACTCTGCTTCAGGCTCAGCACCCCTTGATGCAGGCAGCCCCCACCCCTACCCATGACAGGCCTTCAAACTGACTCCAGTCCCTGTGTGGTGCTACCCAACACAGGGAGCATCCTTGGCTGCAGCACAGCACCCGTCCTGCCTGTTCAGCAAGGGGCGACACCCCTGGCCTGTGCAGTGAGAACCTGGAGCCATCCCCCAGCGCTCCTACC
Organism: Leptocoma aspasia; assembly: GCA_013399835.1. Classification (NCBI taxonomy): domain Eukaryota; kingdom Metazoa; phylum Chordata; class Aves; order Passeriformes; family Nectariniidae; genus Leptocoma; species Leptocoma aspasia. The sequence continues at coordinate 61,449 of VXAX01006464.1, forward strand.
GGTTGTTGCCACAGAGGATGGGCTGCAGCCCCGCCCAGAGCTGCACAAATGCTGAGAACTGCCCCTGGGGGTTGTCGATGCCAGATGGGCCCTCCCCGGCACCTTCTTCCTCCTCTGCCGTGGCATTGCCAGCTGTGGCATTGGCGCTGGCCCAGCTGGTACTGTTAGCTGTGGGTGGCGTGGCCTTGCTGGCACAGGCTCCTCTAGGCAGCAGCTTAGCCAGTGCTGAGAGGATGTCCATGTCCTGGAGAACCTTCTCCATCTCCACCAGGTCCTCGAGGAGAGCACGGAGGCGGTGCTGGGTGGCTGTGCTGTTCACTTCTTCCAGCTTCAGCTGCAAGTATGAGTGGACAAGGAGTTACTCATTTCTGGGATAACAGGGTCCTGCTTGCCTTTAGGAAGGGACCAATGAGGACCCCAAGCAGTAGCAACTCCACTTTCTTGGTTAAAAGGTTGGAGCTGTGCCAAGGTAAGGCCCTGGACTCATTGCTGTGCATCTGCGGCTATGAGGTAGTGAAAATGGTGGCAAATGCTGGCAAGGACTTGTGTGAGGACACAAGATATCACTCAAGACAGGAAGACTCTGTTCTACAAAGGACACATTGAGCGTGGGTGGGACAAGGAGTGGAACTTCAGAGTCAGGCTTGAGCTGTGCCAGCAATGGCTTTGCCGGTCCTGGGGAGAGAAGCTGGCAGGGACACCTAGGAAGATGTTGGGGACACCCAGTCCCATCCAATGTGTCCAAGCAAGTGCTAGAGGAGAAACCACCTGGGATCTTACCATGGAGCTGGGTGGGCGGGTATTCATGTCAGAGAAGGGGGTGACCAGGAGAAGCCAGGCCATTTGATTGTTCCCCATCCCAACACATCACCAGCTGAGTAGAAAACCCTTCCCAAGTCTCATCCCTGCCACCAGCCTGCCCCACCTGCCCAGCTCTCACCCTGCTGATGATCTTGGGGGTGTCCAGCTGCTCCTGCAGCTCAGAAGCCAGCTGGGCAAAGCGCTCCTGGCGGATAGTTCGACTACCATTGCAGGCCAGTGCCCGGTATGCTGCCAGCAGTGGCTGCTGCCTGGGGGACACGTGCAGGAGGCGGTGCAGTCCCCCTGGGTACTGCTCACATGTCAACTGCTCCAGCACTGGCCCGGTGAAGAGGACATTCTACAGGGCAGGAAGTTGTAGGGACAGTGCTGCAGTGCCTGCTCTGGCAGAGCAGCCCAGGTTGCCCCATGAGGTGCTCACCTCCATCTCGGTGACAAAGGCCTGGGGGCTGTCAGAGATGGCAGGTGCCACAGCAGTGCTGGTGAGGCCCAGAGCCTGGGAGAGCATGCGGAGCAGTGCCGGCCAGCGTGGGGCTGCCACTGGGTCCCACAGCACCCTGTGAACCAGCCCTTCCTGCAGGTTCTTCCAGCTCCTGGGGAGGCTCTTCTGCAAGATGAAGAATGGGGATAGCTGGGGGATGTGGGCTACCCCCATGGCCCCCTCCTTATGTATCCCCAAGCATACATGAACAGCCCCACAGCATCCATGGTCTCCACAGGGAGGGGAAGAAAAGGGATGTGCAGATGCAGGGAGCAGGGTCCCCTGCATGCTAGATGCAAGGGGGGGAACAATCTCCCCTGCTCCCTCCACAGCCATCACCCAGGCAGGGCCAACCCCCACTGCAATGGTAAACCCAGGCATAGGTACTGGTGTGTCTCATAACACTGGGGGAACTGGTGGCAGCACCAGGATGGACTCCAGCCATCCCTGCTGCTGCTCTGCCCCGACAATGTTCCACCATGGTCCCTCTACTGGGACAGACACCCCCAGACCACCTGGGGTGGGATATGGAGGGGACAAGAGGACGGACCCTACCCTACCATGTCCCCTGCATGCAGCACCACCCCTCACCTCCAGCTGTGTCATCTTCTTGCTGGGGCCAAACCCATCCCACAGGTCTCGCTCATGGGTCTCATCAAGTACCAAAGGAAAGGAATCAAAAAACTGCTGGTAAACCTGCACCAAGATGAGAGCAGGACTGCCAGGTGTGCCAAAAGTGAAGCACTGGTGCTGCACCTGCTTGCCCAGCAAAGCCTTGGCATGAGGTGGCAGGGTAAGACAAATCCAAGCTTGGTGCCACTCACAGGGTAGCACAGACCCCTGCAAAGCCCAGAGGTCACCCACCTCCCACAGGTCAATCCTGGAGCCCAGCAGCAGCTCAGCTGTGCTGTTGGGGAGGGACAGGTTCTGCATCAGGAAGCGCTGGAGCTCATCCTGGTCTTTGGCCGCCCATGCCAGTGTGAAGCTGGACTCTGCCAAGGAACAAGGTGGGAGATCAGAGCAGTCCACCAGAATGAGGGACAAAGCATGGCCCCAGAGCTGGCCCTGCCTGATGCAGCAATGGCAGGGCACTGCCACACACCATCATTTTTGCTGGGTGCCAGACCAGCTGGCGCTATCTGTCCCTGCCCGCACAGGCAGTGGGGGCAGGCAGAGCACCACTCACCTGCTTGGCTGCTGAAGTGGGTCTCCATGGAGCTAGGCTCAGGGCTGCTGAGGGCCTCCAGGTGCCGGCGCAGCGACTCCAGCTCCTCCTCCAGTCCTGGGTGCTGCGGGTCGAAGAGGCTGCTTTGCTCTACTGCCTCGCTGAGGTGTTCCAGAATCTGTGTCACCCTGTGAGAGCCCAGCACCGCCCTGGCTTCAGGGACAGAGGGATGGGAACACCTTCCCCAGAACTCTGGGCGAACGAGCCCCTCAGGTGCAGGAGACAGCAGTCGTGTCTGAAACGGGGCACCACTGCCCTTGCCTGCACACTGAATCCAGGGTGCCAGAGTTCAGAGGAGAGCCCCAGCACCTCAAGGTGTCTCCAAGAGCCATCTCCATCCTCCTCCCACCACTGAACACCTGGGAGCCCACAGCAGAACAGACTGAGGTGTCTCCTGCACCAAGGACACGGTAGTCTGCACCCAAGCAGTTTTGGGGGATGCCAGCTTCTGCCTCAGCCCCAGGGTGGCAATGCCAGCATTTTGGAAAGGGGCAGGCTCTGTGTGGGAGCATGAGGGGTGGGAGAGGAGGCGCATGGTAAGGGCAGGACTCACGTGGAGTTGGAGTACTGCAGGAAGCCAAACTCATCACGCTGGCCATCAGGGCACAGGGACTGCATGACTGGCAGGATCCCGGCTGACGTGAGTGGGGCCGCCGTGTAGAAAGCTGGAGCCAGTAAGAGTGCAAAAGAGGCCAAAGAAAGTGCAGGCAGCGGGGAGGAGAGGCAAAGAGGCAGGGAGGGGGAAGGGGCCACCAGAGAAACAGACACTCAGTTCAGAAAAGCACACGCTGGGGTCTGTGAGCCCATGGGAGGCTGGTGGCCACAGTCAGAAGTCAGCAGCTTTCCCACCAGGGCTGTCCTGGCTAGTGAGTCTGTGGGGCTGCAGGCAGCTCCAGCACCCCTGGCTCCATCCATCTTGCTCCCACCCACTCTTCCCTGGGTGATTGCTCCCTTGAGCCCCATGATGATGCCAATTTCTGCCACTTGCCCCCAAGATGGCCACCAACCTCCTCCAGGCTCCCGGCCCCTCCTGTTAGTAGCCTCAGAGGCAGTGGTGGATCTCTGCCACCACCAGACAAAAGGGAGGAAAAATATGACAGGGAAAATAGATTTGTCACCTGCAGCTCCCAGAGCCCCCAGCCTCCCCCCCAACCCGGCTACCCCAACATGCGGCGGTTGGAGGTGGGTGGAAATGAAGACACGGAGTGGGGAGATGGGAGAAACAAGAAGCAGCAAAGGGCTGGCAAACCTTCCCCCCTCCACTGCCACTGAGCCATCATCCCTGCTAGGAGCCTCCCATGTCCTTCCCCAGCGCAGGGCAAGCCCAGAATGCCCCTGCCTGATGGGGTCCACAGGTTGTCATCGGGCAGTGCCAGACAGGGACCTGCTTTTGCCACCCTGCTGATGACTCTGTGGTTAGAGATAGGTCAGTGCTGTTAGCAAGGCCACAATCGGCAGGCACTGGTGAAGATGGGCTTCTGGCAGGAACAAGGGACAGGTGCAGCATGGGATAGGCCAGCAGCCTGCTGGGGTGGTGGAACCCACACTGCTGGCCATGCCACAGTTTGGTGATAAAGTCAGTGCACGGCATCTTGCTGGCCTTGAGGCTCTAGTGCCACATCCCAGCTTGTCCCAGCCATGAGGGACCAAGACAGGGACCTGGTGGTGGTGCCAGGGTGGGAGTCAGCCCCAACCCCTTGGTGATTGGGCAAGACTGCGTGACCACAGGCCACCACATGGGTGCCAGGACCCAGGAGACTTTGCTCCAGGAGGCGGGCAAGAAGAAGGCCTAAGACAAGCCTCCACCTGGCCTGGAGAGCACTACGCAGCCCAGGAGGCCAGGGACATGGCCACCAGTGGCCTCAGCACCTATGGAACCCAGCACCATCAACCAAGGGGGTACACCACCATGGCTGGTCAGTCCACAGGGAGGAGCAGGCAGGGCCCATACCGTGCTGCCCAAGCTCATCTTCACCAGCTGTGGAAGAAGGCAAGGGGTTTACAGAGGCATGGATTAGGCCAGAGTGAGTTGATCTAAACTAGGCTCTTCCTCCCCAGACTATGAGGCCAGCACTGGCAAGGGAATGGGGGGAGGCGCCCACCCGTCCCACCAACTTACAGACTGGCGCATGCAGTTGAGGCATGAAGGGCAGGCGGGCAGGGGAAATGGTGGGAAAGAAAAAGAAAACATGAGCAAAAAAGAACGAAAAACCAAACCAAAAACCACATAACACAGAGCGCATGTCAGCATCAAGGCAGGACCCCGGACAGTGCCTGCCGCAGCCAGACTGTGCAGGCAGTTGGGCTCTCCCTCACCAGGACACACTGAAACACAGGCTCAAACCATCATCACATGGGGCCACCACGAGTGCCAAGCATCTCCCCTGGCCCTGCTGTGCCACCTCTGCCAGGGCATCACACCCATCATGGGCATCCATGGGCCCTTGCAAGCTGATAGCTTCACTCCGCTGCCTCCTCCCAGCAGCACAGGCCATGGCCACCAGAGCCCAGGCCAAAGCTCCAGCTGGAATTCTCCCAGAGCCCTCAGCTCCAGTCTCATCAATCTATCATCCTGCCAGGCCTCAGAGCACACCAGGGCCAGGCTTAGGGCTTCCTGTAGGTCACTTCTCCCACCACTGGGAAGCCCTTACCAGAGCCACTCCAGCTGACCCTCGACTACTTAGGGGGACTGTGGCTGTTCCAGCACCATCCAGCTCACCCTTCCCCATGCAAAATGTCTGTGCCAATGACAGGCACAGGCTGTGCTGCAACCCCCAGGGGAGCCTCCTCAGGCTGGGACAGACTTTGCTACTTCCACCAGCCCTTGGCTGTAGCCCCTACCCAGTGCAATGTCCCCCAAAAGGCCTCTCTGCGTCACCCCGTCCCCGGGCTGGAGCACCTCCCCAGGGCCTCAGGGTCCCCCCAAGTGTGGGAATGCCCCAAACATTGCCTTGCTGGGACTCACCTTCCTTCACAGGGATGGTCGGCTTCTTCTGTCGCAGCCCCAGAAGGATGAAGAAGAGCACCAGGGGGATGAAGATCTCGAAGGCCAGCACCCACTGGGGATGAAACAGAGCAGAGGGGACAGGATGCTTAGGGACAGAACCCAGCCACCTGGGAGAAGCATGGGCAGTATAGGGGTCCCCAGGCATTGGTTCAGTGCAGCACTGTGTCCACATATTGCAAATGGTTGGTGGTTCTGTCACAGCTCAGCCAGCGGCAAATAGGTTCTCGGGCATCCCACAACCTCCTGCCTGCACCACCCTGTCCAGAGCGCTTCAGGACAGGGCAGGGTACACAGAGGGGATGGATCACTCCTCCAGCAGTGCAAAGAGGGTGCTGGGGCTTGAGCTCATCCTTGATGGTACACCATAGCTGGAGTTGCCCAGGGAGAAGACTTCAAGTCCTGAAGGCTAGTGCCCTCACAGCCTGGAGCAGCATGATGTCCCCTTGTCACCTGTGCCACTGTTGGATCTCACAAGGTTCAACAGTGAGTCTAATAGCAGAGTTCAGTTCAGCCAGACCCTGGCACCAGCTCCAGGTGCAACTGGGCCATTCTGGCACCCCTTCCGTGCCCTCCCAAAAGGCTCTGGCTACAAGAAATTTCCACCGGCAGCATATGGTAAATAACAGAAAATCCACAGGAATTCCTGGCCACAGTGGCTCAGAAGTCCAGGCTAAGCTCTGTGCCCAGAGGCTCTGGGGATAGGCATCAGCATCTCCAGCCACGGGCAGGAGCAAGCACCCGGCACACTGCCAGCACAGCTGCTGTCACTTTGCACTGGAGCGCCCAGTGACAGCACAGCCCCACTGCCCAGCAACAGGGAATCACTGCAGGTTTGCAAACTGAGGCACAGGGTGAAGTGAGTCAACTTCGGCTCACTCCAGGGCCAGATCAGACCCAAGGCAGCTGCTGAGACCCTGAAACCTGCTGGCACCCATGGCAGGGCAGGGCCCAGCTCCACTGCTGGGAAGGTGCTTTCTACACCACCCACACCAGCCTCTCCTCAGTGACCAGTGCCATGGGGTGGCAAGAACGGACTTAATATGAAGGATGCAGCTCCAGGCTGCAAAAGGTGACAGGGTCAGGCCCTGTGTCTCCTGTATCACTTCCATGCTGCCTCACTCAGGGACTGCCAACACTCTGTCAAGAAAGTCATAGCAGCCCCAAATGACAGTGAGGGAGGTCCCTGCCAGAAAATGGCCACAGTGCTACTTCTGTGGGATGAGCATAACTGCACTCATGGGTGTTGCCCATGCTGCACTGGCCATGCCAGAGCTCCTGGTTTTGGAGAGGAAGAAGGGCTGGAGGAGACGGAAAATGCCCCCAGAGCAGTGCCTGAGAATCCTCATCTTTCTGATAACACCAATCCCAGGGACAGTCCCTGGTGTCACTGTTCCTGCACAAGGCAGGATAGCAGGGGACACCCTGACACACACTGCTGTCCCGTGGCCCCTGCCCCACCCCCTGCCTGTTTACCAGGCATACAACAGGGCCTCTGTGCCCAGGCACCAGGCGGACCATCCCCACACACCCACGCTGTCCTGTACCAGGCTCGTGTGGGGACTGCCCTTGGTGGCAACAGCTTGTTGGAATCTGCTTGTTGTTACTTATTTTTTTGACAGGGGTCATTGACTTTTGCTCATCTCCATCCCCAGAGATATCCCTTGCCCCCAGCCCCTTCTGCACTGCCACATACCCCAGTCTCACAGCAGGCTGTCCCACACCTTTGGCACCCAGAGTGACATGGTGATGGGCAGACATGGTAGCAGATAGCTATTTACCAGGCTGCAGCTCTAGGACTGACCCTGCCCCCCTAGTCCCCAGGGCTACCACCATGGGAACTTCCCAGAGGTGAGGAGGCCAGGGCTGCTCCACACCCACAGTGGGGCACTAGCATGCAGCAGGGCCCAATGGAGCCTTAGACTTCCAGAGAGGCGCCAGGCAGGGACACCAGCACAGCCTGGGAATGGTGGGGTCTCTGCAGGTGCAAGACACTGGGGGACATTTTGGGTGAGGAAGCAAGGAGGAAAGGCCGGGATGCAAGCAGCTAAGAAGGAAATGCTCCCCAGTAGGCAGGAAAGGGCCAAGGAGAGGAGAAGACACGGGCCGGTCCCTGCCAGCAGCTGGCCGCATGATTGCACCAGCTAGTCTGCCCTGCTCTGTCACCCATTCCCTGCCCCCCTCCTCTCTTGACAAGGGCACAGGTGCAGGACCAAGGGTGGGACACTAGTCCCAGGAGCCCTTGTACCAAGTGGCAATGGCTGTGGGGGCCAGGGACAGCTTCTGGGTGGTGGCATGCTCTCCTTCCACATCCCCTGCCACACGTTCATTTCAGCCTGGTTGTATGCGAGCTGATGAGGTCATTGGTGTTGTCCAGGTTTACACAAGCACTGGGTGTCCACCTGCCACCCTAGAGACAGCAGGGTAACTTGTCCCACATTCGGCCCTGCCCTTGGCTGGAGGCAAGGGTGGTGGGGTCCTGCCCCATTCCTCCAGCAGGGAGGCAGAGCTGGGTGGGTGCTGGCCTCTGATAGGGGGACATGTCTTTCCTTGAACATTGGGACAGTGATTCAACACCTGAGCCCATCCTCTGCCACACTGTCAGATAGGAGCGAGAGGCTGCTAGGAGGCCGAGCAGGAGGCAGCAGTGCCTGCTGTGACACACAGCTTCCACACAGCCAGGTCAAAAGGCCAGACAAGCACCACAGGACAGCGGTGCAAACAGAGCAGAGTAAACAGCCTGGCCCAGCACAATGGTGCCACCATGCCCACCCTCCAGCCAGCACTGGAACAGCTGGGAGATGTGCTGGAGCCAGGGTCAGCATAGACATGGGTGTCAGGTCACAGACAACTGCACAACTCCACTGGTGTCCCCAGGATGTGGCAGCACTCACGTCCTGGTAGCCCAGGGGGCATTCCTCATGGGGACAGCCAGGCCAGGCAGCAGCAGCTCTTCCTGTCATTCGCTGTCACCCAGAAGTCCACTCAGTTCCCTCCTGCCTGCCCCCAGCAATGCCTGATGCCCACAAGCCACAGCCTCCAGCCAGCATGGTGTGGGAGAGGGGCAGTCAGGGGCTGGGCATCCCCATACTAAGACTCTCAAGCTGGCAACTCCAGCGACACCCCTGCACCCCAAACCTGCCATGTCAGCCCCCCTCTCCCACAACCTGCCACCTGCAAGGAGGTTTATTGGCTCCAACACAGATGAAGCAGCATCACGCACAGCATCCAAAATCCCTGCACATACCCCTCAGAGGACAGGGCAGGGTCTGCCTGTCCTCCTCATGGGAGGAAGGAGCTGCTGCCTACTCCATGTGAGCCTCTCTGCCCATGCCAGGGCTGCCCACAGTGCCAGCAGGAACTGGCAATAGGTGGTGGCCTGCAGGAACTGGCAATAGATGCTGGCCTGCAGGAACCCACCGGGATAGGGCTCTCAGCTCCTGCAGGATCCAACTCTTCCAATAGCATTTTAAGGCTGCAGGAATAGCTTTACATTTTCATGGCTCCAGACTTTAATCACTGTTAAATGCCCACTTTTGCCTACAGCCAGAAAGTAAAGGCAAGTAAAGCCATGGTCACTGGGAAAGAGGAGCTCAAAAGCTCTGGGGTAAAATAGGCCCCAAAATGCATGAGGCTGTGCCAAGCAACCCAGCTCCAGTGGAAACCTGACCATTGACACCCACTGATGGTCACCACCCAGGTGGTGGGCCTGAGAGGGGCCAGACGGGGGACAGACAAGGCCAGGTCCAGGGGCTGCCAACTCCCATCCTGCCAAGGCCTGGCCACCCTCACCTCTGTCTCTGGTCACTTCCAGTTATGTCCATCTGTCCCACTACCCTCTGCCTCCAGCATGGGCACATTCCCACCCCGACAGCCCTGGCACGACAGCCTGGGGTCCTGCCTTGGGGAGGCTGGAGGAGCAAGAAATCCCTGCTGGGGTTTGTCAACAACTCTCCTGAGCTGAGGACCCAGGACCACCCACCACGGTTCTCCTCATTCCTGCAGTGTCAGCCAGGCACCTGTGTGCTGGGCCGAGAGGGCACATCATTGCCAGTGCCCTGTGCAAAGGCCACACAGCACTGGGACTGCTGTGCCTGCTGGCCTGCAGGAACCCAGAGGGATGGGGCTCTCAGCTCCCACTGGCACAAGATGCCTGACCTGGGCACAGGGTCATGCCAGCAGCCAGTGTGGAGGAAGGTGTTCTGCAACAGGTGCACCCCGGCTGCCTGATTCACAGAGACACTGCTAGGCCACTACACCCCTGCCAAACCCAGGCTTCCCCTCCCCACACCTGCTGCAAACGAGGGGGCAAAGAGCACCTAGAACCAGGGCAGTACCCAACTGCTGCAGGATTCAGTACCAGCATCCTCCCAGCCCTGGAGCCTCCCAGCAGGAGCTGGCAGGGCCACAGGCACAGGGTCCTAGGGACACTGCACCCCAGCAGAGGCAGTGTTATAGCCCCCCAGCACCCCAGGTTTCAGCCTTTCTTTTTCTGGCAGTATCAGTTTCCTCCCAGCTCTTTGCCACCAGCCACGGGGAAGGGACAGATCTGCCAGCTCCTGTGTGGAGAGTTTTCTGTCTTCAGGACAAAGTGCAGAAGGCACAGATCCTTGCACAGAGCAGAACAGCCACACTGCTGTCAGCTCTCCCTATACCCCTTCCCTCATCCCAAGGCCCATGCCACAGGGAGCCCCATCAATGTGCTGCAGCACCAAAACAGCACAGAACTGCTCCCACCATTCCCCCAAAAGAGCCTTGACCTGGCCACCAACCCTACCCCAGGACTAAGCAAACTGGCAGCATGCTTCCATCACTGGGAGCTCCAGCTGTGGCTGCCTGCCCATCCCAAACAAATGGGCATAAAGAGCTCCAGGGCAGGAGGGTGAACACCCTGAACTGTGCTATGGTGACTTTTAAGAGAGCACCTGCTAATTTTACATCCAACATAGGTTTAAACCAGATACAAAAGCCACGGGAGAACCCATCCTTTAACAATTCCTGCATCAGCAGACTCCAGGCACGACCAGCAATCCCCAGGGCTGCCATGGGCACCCCCAGGGGACCCCACAGCCCGGGCTTCCCTCTGCCAAGAGCAACCAATGCTGTCCTGCTCAGACCTCTATCATCCCAGGGTTCCTGCCTGAATTTATGCTCCAGGAAGAATAAAATTGGGGCCAAACCCCAGAGCAGTCCCTGGAACAGCTCAGCCACACTAGGAAGGTCCAAAGCCACCATGGGCTGGGAACAAGGCCTTACAGAGGTGCTACTGGCCAGGGACAGTGTCTGGCCATCCCCCATGGCCATGCTGCAGGTGTCCCTGCACCCACCATCCACCCATAAGTGGCCTAGCCAAGCCCTCATCAAGTGCCTATGAATGAAGTCTGTCCCAAAACCATGGCTGTACCCTACTGCAATCCTGCCCCTGAACAGCCCCTGCTGCCAGGGACAATAGGAACACCCCCAGGCCACCAACATTCATGGTCAGAACGCAGCACTGCTCCAGTTCTTAAGTCCCAGCCCAGAGCCCTCAATCAAACCCAGGGTCTCTGCTTACCACCCCACCCTGCAGCATTGGGTTTGCTGCTCCACCTATTGTTTGGAGGGGAGCGCATGATGGCAAGGACTAACCCCAAGGGAGCACCTGCAGCACTAGGCTGTCCCAAAAGGCAGCTGCTGGTACCCACACTCCCTCTCTGAGGCTGGGAGAAGCCCAGCAACCCCCAACTCTGCCTGCCCCTGGGTGAATGCCCAGCAGGAGAATGGGCTAGTACTGCATCCCCCCTTCCCTGCTCCAGCCCCCCAGCCTCTGGCTGCTGCAGTAAAATCACCCCAGGGGCAGCTGGTTTCTCACAGTGAAAGATCCATCTGCAGCCACTGCCAGGGCAGAACTGCACTGGGGAACCCACTGCTGAATGCCAGGTGCAGCTGCCACACAGAGCCTGGCTCTGCCATGGCCAGCCAGCACCAGCAGCTCAGCCCAGCACTGCTCGGAGAGGGCAGAGTTCCCCAGGGACTGGGCAGGATGATGGCCCCTGCACAGATCATTCACACACAGCAGTAGCACAAGGAAGGAGGGGACATACACAGGGCACGCGCATCCTCAGGGTACAGCTGTCCTAGGGACTGCATCAAATCCATCCATATGCACCCGCGGCATTGTCCTGGCTCACAGCTGGTCCCCTGCACACTCCATGCACTCATGGCATCACTGGAAGGGCAAGGAGGGGCTGCTCCATACCCTGCCACCCTGCCTGAAGCAGTGACACTCAAGCAACAGTCCATATACATGGAAGTGATGGGGCCTAGGCTCTTCAACCTCCTCCTCTGACCACAGCTTCCTGCGCTGCACCCCCATGATGCCCATGGGGCTGGTAGGGAGGGTCACGGAGAAATGGGTCCCCGAAAACTGTCCCACTCTGTAACCCAAGGACCATGGAAGCCAGGGCCAGGTCAGCCGGTGTGTGCCAGGGCCCAGCTGTGCCAGGCTGCTCATCCTTGTGGGCAAGGGTCCAGCGCAGCCCCTGCCGTGGCCATGCAACTCTGCTCAGGGTAAAGAGGGGAGATGACTCAGCCAAAGAGCATCATCCCCCTCATCCATTTTGAGGGCACCGGGGCTGCCAGTGCAGGGAAACCTGCCTGCAGCGCCAGGCTCGGCCCTGCTCCTGTCACAGGGGCCTCTGCTGCTCCGGCTACCGGGACACAGGGTCTGGTGCTAGCGACTGCCGGTGAGGAACAGCAGGATCCGGCCTGCGTGATATTTGGGAAGAGAAAAGCCATGCCAGCTTGCGAGCAGCAGCTCGCTCCCCTCCCCCACCGCTAAAAATAACCAGCTCCTTCGGGCCGCGCACCCACCCCCTCTGCCCACAGCTGCGCGGTCCCTCGGGGGGCTGATGAATGACCCCACACAGGGAGCCTGCGACACGGTGGCAGCGGCCCCGAGGCCCCAGCACGGTCAGTGCCATCTTGCCCCTTCTGCCAGCGCGGGAAGGACACACACCAGCCCCCCGGCCCCCAACCCCACGAAGCTGCCTTTTCTCCAGGCCACGGAAGACAGGCAGCTCCGACCCACATATGGCCTGAGAACCTATTTATACCCGGCGGGTATCGGGACTCGGGGAGCGATCCCACCCGGGGGCGCGACATCCAGCCCCGGTTCCGGGCTCCTCCTGCGGTTCCCGGGTCCGGGCGGCCTCACGGACACGACAGCGAAGCGGGAGAGCCCCAACTGTTGCTGCCACACAGGGGCCCGGGGGCGCGCCGGGCCAGAGGATTCGTGCACGGGCGGCCCGAGGGGTGCGGACACCGCCGGGCCGAGGGACTGGGGGGACCCTCTCCGGCACCACTTCCGCGCGGAGCCTGGCCTCGCCCCTCGGGGCTGCAGGGCTCCCCCGCCCCTGCTCACCGGGCTGCGCCGCTTCAGTGTCACGTTCTTCCAGAGCAGAAGATGGAGCTGATGCAGGAACCCCATGGTCGGGTCGGGTCGGGTCGGGTCGGGCCGGCCGCGCCGAAGGGCCGCGCCGCGCTCAGCTCCGCTGTCACCCACCGCCCACCGCCATCCCCTCCCAGCTGCCGTCTACTGCTTGTCGTGGGTTGCGAAGAAGCAGAGCGACCTCGGCCCAAGCCTGGCTCCGTCGCACCCGCCCCAACCC
>VXAX01006464.1:75687-88199 GCA_013399835.1 Leptocoma aspasia
CCATCCATCCATCCATCCATCCATCCATCCATCCATCCATCCATCCATCCTTTTTCCTGCCATTCATCCATCCTTCCTCCTATCCATATTTCCTTCCATCCATCCATCTATCCTCCTATCTATCCTCCCGTCTATCCTTCCTTCCATCCTTTCTTCTTTCTTTTCCTCCTTCCTGCCATCTTTTCTTCTTTCCATCTGTCCTTGCTTCCATGTATTCCCCCATCCTTTTTTCCCTCCCTTTTCCTGTCCCTCTGGTTCTTTCCATTTCCCACGTGTCCCTCCCTCTTCCTGCTCTCCCTCAGCCTTCTCTCCCCTTCCCTCTCCTTTCCTCCAGCTCTCTGTAACCATCTCACGCTCCATGCTGCTTCATGGGCCAAGTATAGCTGGGAGCGGTGAATCCTCTCTGGCTGCCCCAGCCCCAGTGGTGCTGCCAAGGGTGCCTGTGCTCAGGGCAGGCCCTTTGGCAGCTGCCCGGAGCTAACAAAAGCTCCCCTTGTCCAACACAAAGCAGCATTATTCCCCAAACTTCTGGGCAAAACACTGCTGAGGTCCAGGAGGACAAAGGATGCCTGGTGATGTGGTGGAGAGGTTTTGTGTGCCCAGCTCCATGCTCTGATGAGGGTGACTGATTTGTGAGGGTTACTGGATGCCTGGGCAGGGCTACAGGCAGCAGAGCTGCCCAGAACTGAGGGGAGCTGGACTTTTACTAGGTCCCTGGGAAGGAGAGATGCAGTCACCCTAGACTCCTTGCAAAGAATTGTATGTGGTTTGCCCACAGCCCACACAAGGAGCACCTCCAAGACCCTGTCCTGCAGCAGAGTGGTCTCCAGCTTGGAGGGGCACAGTGGGGGGACCCATGGGTGGGTCAAAGCCGTGACCTGGGTCTCCTGCTCCTTCCCTCCTGCTGCCCCTGAGTGGGTCCTGGGGAGCTTCACAGCGGCTCTTCTGTTTGGCATGGCCATGGAAACCCCAAGAAGCCAGCAAGGGACCGACCCAGCAGTGTATCACAGGGCAACACAGCCCCGGGGACACTGTGGCAAATGTCCTCCAAGGACTCAGGGCCTGAAGCCTAAGGACCCAGTGCCCCAACTCCTCCATGGGCTAGAAGTTCCAAAGACCTTGTGGCCCATCTCCTCCATGGACAAGGGGTCCTGAAGGTTTGTGAACATGGAGCCCTGAGCACCTCTCAGGGGACTTCCTTGCAGGGTGGCCAAGCTCCTGTCTCTGTGTGAAGTCATCTGCAGATGGCAGTACCCACACACATACATCTCCCTTCTCTGTGCTGGTGCTGTCCAGCATTCCTGATGCTCTCCTGGTCTTGATCTCTGCCCAATTCACCCAGGCAGCACTGGCCCTGGCTCCCTGCCTGGCTCAGAGCCATGTCCCTTGGGCCACAGGGTCAGGGTGTTTGGATCCACTGGCTACAAGTCCTCCCTCAGGCATTGTCCCTGCACACAGGGACGTTTCTTCCCTCAGGCATTGTCCCTGCCCTAGGGTGTCCTGGGGCAGCACCCACACATGACAGCTATTAAGTGCTAGGGAAAAGCTCCCTGCTGCTCTACCAGCCATCCTGAATACCTTATAGCAGTGCTGTCCCCACTGCTGTCCCCCATAGAGGGGAATGGCCCTAGCCCATGTGGGTCTGGGTTCTCAAGCTATTGGGCAGCAGCAGGATGATGCTGAATATTCCAGCCAGGCAGGGACTGCTGCCCACAGCCAGCAAGGCTAGGACAGGCAAGGCTGGGAATGGTGCCTATGGACTGTAGTATCTGGGCTCTAAATCATGCAGGGGAAGAAATGCAGAAAAGGAGTGAGAAAAGATGACAGGAAACAGATATGTCTGTGGAAGAAGGAACACCGTCCCTTGGGGCTGCAGTTGGCCTTTGAGGGCTTCTGGAGTGTCACTGAAACCACAGAGCCCTGCTACACCATGACATGGTGGCATGGCATTGTGCCCAACAGGGATCCCAAGAGGCTGGCAGCCAGTACGAATGAGGGTACAGATCCCAGGGGCACTGGAGCAGCCTGAGAACCCTCAGTGAGCAGCTTGGAGCCCTATTCCCAGCTCCGTGTGTGCCAAGGTGTAGGGCATACCCTTGCCAGCTTCAGGGACAGTGCTGCACACCTCAATGCTCCCCTCCTTGTCTCTGCCTCAGTTTCCCCATCTTATTTTGCCTGCCAGGGGTTTCATGGAGACTTGGTCCTGAGCAGCAATGCCAGCAAAGGACAAAACTGAGCCAGATAGGGAGCAGGGCAGAGGAGACAGCTCTCTGTGCACACACTACTGAGGCTCACATGTGCCTGCTTCCCGTTTTGGCAGGAAACATTCCGAACAGGACAGTGCCTAGGGCTCGGTGGCACTTTCGGGGCTGTTAGTTGATGGTTTCAGGATGAGTCAGTGGGAGTTGATATCCTGTTTGCAACCAAGCTGTGGGTGGCAGATGGGTGGCACCTTGTCAAAGCTGAGGGCACGTACCCAGCTACGGGGCACCCACCTTGTTCTGGGCAATGCACCTGCCATGGGGTGCCCATTTGGCCAGAAGGTACCCACCCAACCATGGGGCACTCACCCAGTCACAGGGTACCCATCCCCCAGCGCAGTGCAGGGGAAGTGCTGGGAGTGGGGTGTGCCAGGTGACATATGGGGCAGGAAGGATCTGCTGTGGGGCTGGGACAAGGCAAAACTGAAAAAAAGAGGAAGCCCTCAAGTGCCCCAGCCCAGCAGTACCCAGGCAGACGCATCTGGCACCTTGCACAGCTCCATCGCAGTAAGTCTGAGTTCAACATTACTGACCACCGAGGGGAGAGGGTTTGAGAAATGGGGTGGCCCCTGCCACTGCTAGAGCAGGGGTTTCCCTTTCAGAGCACCCACAAAATGGGGGCAACATCCCCAAAACAGAAGCAACATTCCTGCTGCTGGGGACAGGGACCTGCAGCACTGATGTGCAGTGCAGGGAACCAGCAAAGCTTTCCCAGCCCTTTCTGCTTCTCATGCTAGATTTGTCTGGAGCTTAAAGTTAGGTCATGTATTTTAGCAGGACAGATGGAGTGGGCCAAGGTAGGGAAGGGATTTTTTGCAGCCAAGCTGCAGTGCTGGGGTGGGTGGGAAAGTAGGGCACAGCTTTCCAGGAGACACCAATACTGGAGGCACTGGCTCAGCCCCAGCTGGCAGCAGGGCTTAGGCAGCCCACATGTTTCCAGAGGTTTCCACAAAAGGGGAAACCACCTGTGGTGGTGAATGCTCTGAGCCCTGCAGTGGGACCAGCTCTCCAGAAGGGGCTTAAGCTGGTGGCTGGTCCCCAGTGCAGCCAACCATCCCCCTCTCCACCTCTGCCACTGCTGTGCTTCCAGCAGTGCCCACAGAAGCCGCAGGCAGACAGATGGGCACCCTGGCAGGGTGAGCATCCCACAGCTGCGGGGCCCATGTGCCCCACCAGTGGCAGCCACAAGTGCTGCACTGTCCTCCCTGCTCTCCCTGTCCTCCATCCCCTCTGTGCCCACACAGTGGAGCACTGGCCATCTGTGACATCCTAAATATAAAATGTGAGTGTTTGGTGCACTGAGGCTATGCGCTTCCAGCCTGCTGGGGCTCCTGATATCCTTAGGGACTGGGGAGTGCACCCTGACCTGGGGACGACACCTCGAACCTGGGAATTGCCTTGCCATTGTCACAGGAGAATGCTGGGGTAAGCGGGGACTTCTTGGGCAGGACACTGCCAAACTCGACCCTCATCAGAGTTTTGAACTTCAGAGTCAGTCATCCCATTTTGCACCTAAGGCCTCACCATGGGGTTATTCAGGTGTGACTGGGATGTTCCCTCTTGTCCTTTGGAGCACAGCAGTGGCAAGGCTGGCTACATATCAGGTTTGACCTATTCTGGGCAAAGCAAGAAGGACTGAGACTGTTTCTGTGTGTCAGGTGGGGAAACTAAGGCACAGAGCTAGCAAGGACTGCTGGTAGTGGGGCCAGCCAGGTGGGGCAAAGGAGCACAGGTGGCTACTTCCCATCAGCTCTGCACCTCCCAGCAGCATTTGTGCTCCCCCCAAAGGTCAGCAGGGACTGCAGGAGCATGAACAAAGGCTACCCTGGGGTGACACCACGTGCATGGGGAACTCTGTAGCACAGGGAAGCAGATGGTCCTGGGGTGATGCTGAGGCCTAGGCTTCATGAAGAAGCCCTTTCTCTGGCCCCTCTGGCCACAGTGCCTCCCCATCGCCCCTTGTCCCTGGCAAGTTGAGCTGATGGCCCTCGGTGGCCTCTCCTCTCTCACAGGTGTCAGCTCTGTCACCTGATGAGGTGACAGCCAACCCACCAGCATGCCCTGGGCATTACCGCTGCGATGGTCACCATGGGGCCGGCCTGGTGTGAAGGCCTTGGTCACTGCCGGGGTGTTTGTAACCACCCTCTGGAACCTGAGGTTCTTCCTCAACCCCTTCAAGGGCTCTGGAGAAGACTCTAAACACAGGGAGCCATTGGTGATCCTGGTGTGGGAATGGCCGTCCAAGCAGGTCCCCAATGTCAGCAGAGATGTGTGCCGTGAGCTGTACAGCATCACAGGCTGCCAGCTCACCACAGAGCGGCAGCTCCTGCACCAGGCCAATGTGGTGGTGTTCCCCCACTCCAGGCTCCAGCCTGGCCGGGACAAACTGCCCAAGGAGAGGCTGCCAGGGCAGAACTGGGTGTGGGTCTCCCTGGAGTCCCCCTCCAACACTAGAGCTCTAGCAGCATGGAACCAGACCTTCAACTGGGTGATGACCTACAGACAGGATTCGGACATCTTCATCCCCTATGGCAAGCTTGTGCCCAACCGGTCAGCCGCCATGAACATCCCTGCAAAGACCAGCTTGGTGTCCTGGGTTATCAGCAACTACCACAGGACTCAGAAAAGAGCTGAAGTCTACAAAAACCTCTCCAGGTACCTCCATGTGAATATATATGGGAAAGCAAACAACAAGCCCCTCTGCAAGGACTGCCTCTTGCCAACAATATCCACGTCCAAGTTCTACCTAGCCTTTGAGAACTCCATCCACCGGGACTACATCACAGAGAAACTCTGGAGGAACTCACTGCTGGCTGGCACCGTGCCTGTGGTGCTGGGGCCACCCAGGGCCAACTATGAGCAGTTTGTTCCTGCAGACTCCTTCATCCATGTTGATGACTTTGGCTCCCTGGAGGAGCTGGCCACCTTCCTGAAGACCATGAACTCCAGCCGCTACCAGCAGTTCTTTGCTTGGCAGACAAGGTTCAGTGTGAAGCTCTACACCGACTGGAGGGAGCGGATCTGTGCCATCTGCATGGCCTACCCCCGCCTGCCCCATGGCCGCCTCTATCCTGACCTGCAGAGCTGGTTCAACTCCTAGTGCGTGCTGGGACACCTGGGATGAATGCAGGCAGGGGTGGGAGGTGTATGAGGCACCCACCAGCACACAGAATGTGAAGCAAGGACAGGAGCACCCACTGTCCTCCCAACCCAGCTGTTGCCACACTGTGACTTCAAGCAACTCCCTATGACTTCATTTCTTGTGAAACAGGACTTATCACCCCAACCTAACACTGAACACCTTGTCAGAGTGCTGGCAGGAACATAAGGTGCTTTGGAAATAAATGGCACAGTGCTGCTGAGGCTGTGCATGTTGTGCGGGCAGGGCAGGGGGGTGGTGCGTGGCTCAGGGCTCCCCAGCCTTCCCCATGTGATCCTCAGTGTGTCCCCAGCACCTGCTGAGTGCCAAAGTCCTGGCAGCAGAGGTCCAGTGGTGACATTTGTGGCTGGGCTGGAGCAGCGGGGGTCAGCCCAGGGGGATTCATTACCCCATGGCCAGGGAGGAAGGACAGCTCCCCCTCTTCCTGGCAGCACCCATTTCCTGTCCCCCACCCCTGAGCCATGGGTGTCACTGTGCCAGTGAGGAGCCACAGGACAGCGGATGCTCTTAGAGCAATCTCAGTGCTGTCAGGCAGGCAGAGGGACACTGTGGTTTGTCACCCCCTCTCTGCTGTGACAGGAAGCCAGTGAGCTGACAGCCTTTGGAGGCTTGCACAACCTTTAAGCAAAGCCAGTCCCATGGGCAACTTGCACATGCACACATTGCACTGGGGAAACCCTGCACAACCAGTACAGAGGGCACCCTGCACCACAGGCATCCCAAGAGGAAGTACCCATCTGGGATCAGTGGTGATATCGGGGTTGAGCAACAGGACCAGGGGTAAAACGTGACTGCTCCATCTGTGCCTTGCTCTTTACCCCTCTACTCAGTACCATCAACTGCCCTGATATAAACAACCCTTTTTGTCACAAGTTTCCTTTCCAGTTCTCTTCCCTGTGGCCCTGAAGTCACCAAATCCCACCTCTACCGCCCTGCAAGCTGCCAGGTGCCCAGCAGGACTGAGAGTCGGCAGAGGGGACAACCCTCCCCGGCACAGCCCTGGTGAGGTGGCAGCTGGATGGGCACACTGTGCTCTTCTGACTTCTGTGGCTTCCGATTTCCGCTTTGTTTTCTGGGTCAACCAGAAGGGGAACAGGAGGGGCTCTGGGTGCCCACACACAGATGTTGGGTACTCATGGGAAGGGGATGCCAGGGTAGCAGGATATGGGGATCCCACGGTGAGCTGCAGCTCTTGTGTGGCCACATGCAAAAATCAGATAAAGGAAATGTGAAGAGAAGCAAACCTTTGGGAGATGACATGCGTCTCAAATTTCTGCTCCTGACCCTGCCATCCTCCTGCACCCCTCAAGCTCCAGGCAGCACTGGGCAACAGCAACAAGGGGCAGTTTCCGATGGACTCCAACACACGGCTGTGCCCCTCCCCTGTGGGCAGGCTAATACGAGGCTCTGGGGAGGAAGCAGGGATGCGGAGGGGCCCCGCCCCATAAGGCTGGAATCTAGCCCAGCCCAGCCCTTTGTAGAGTCCCAAGATGCCCTGTGAGCAGCTGCCTTTGGTGCCCCTATTCCAGGGAGCCCTAGAGAGCAAAACCCCAGCTAGCAGCCATCAAGCTGAAAACAGGGCTTTCCAAAATTTTCCCTACAGGCTTGGTTGGGGATTTCATTCTGTTCAAAGAAAGGGGCCTTGAGAGAATGGACTGGGGACAAACTAACTGAGAGAGTGTAGTGGGAAAAAGTGAAGGGTCATCCCCCAGACATTCCCACTCCCACAAGCTCAGCTCTCAGTGCCAAATAGAACTGCATGGCTGGGTTGTTATCACCCCACCAGACCAGAGACAGCCTCAGCTGGACCACACATATGGGAACATCCATCCCTCCCCTGTCAGCACCATGCTACAATGAGGACAGGCCCAGCTTTCCAGATCTTTTCACTACCCACCCTGCTACATCCTCCTTAGTCCTTCTCTGTCATTGGCAGCTGCTGGAGCAGCCTACAAGTAAGTTCACACTGCTTCCAACCTTCCCAGAAGCAGCTACAGCAAACCAGCAGCTTGAACTGGGTAGAAGATGACCCCCTCCCTTTGCTTTTGACCCACTCTGCTTTGGGAGGCAACAGCCCTGACAAGCTGGTACGACTCCAGGGCCAAATTGCCACCAGTCATGGAGGGAGGCCAAGCTGCAGGCAGCCAAGAGCTGAATGTTGCTGGCATGATGGGGACATGTCCACCTTCTTAGGGTGCCTTTGCTCCAGCCCTGCTGTGCCCCTGCATGCAGCCAAACCTCAACTGCTGAGCTGCAGGAGCAGGGATGCAAGGAAGGCAAGGAAAGGGTTAACTCATTCTTGCCTCAAAGAACTCTGAGATTTATTTCACTGCCAGAGGGAATGTGATTAAGAACAAAAAATAAAAAAATCATCGTTAACTACGGCAGGTTGGAAGGCATGGGGTGCTAGCAGCATGGACAGGGTGGTATAGGCCCCCTGGGCTGGGCCCTCCAGGGAAAGGTGGTCTATGGGCAGCTGGGCTGGGGGACAGCGGCTGGAGAGCAGGGGGGGCCTGGAGGTGATGCTGGGCACAAAGCACTGGGGAGGAACCCCGAACCCAAACAAGCCCTATGAGCTGCCCCACAGAGGGGTGACGCTTTCTTGTGCCACTGGGTGAGGGGTGGTGGGGGGCTCACCATCTCCCCTTGCCCCAGCCCTTGGCTCATCCTGGCTGCCCAGGAGGGTGGGCAGAGCCACCAGAGCCATTGGCCCTGGGCACAGCACCCCAGCCCTGCTCTACATCACAGGGCGGAAGGAGACACCTGGGAAACTAGATCACTACAAAATTTTTTTGCTTTTTAAAAACTACAGCCAAAAACCTTTAAAAAAAATAAAACAACCCCCCCACCCTTCCCAAAATCTAAAAAATACTTTTTTCTGCGTCTCGCAGGAGAGCAGCTGGGCTGGGACCAGGCACAGGAGGCTCAAGAGCCCTGGGCACATGTGGCTTCAAAGGGTGCAGTGGGGGAGGAGGAGCTGCCCCCAGGAGAGATCAGAGGAGGGCAAACACTGCTGGGACCAGTAAACTCACACAACAGGGAAGGGCTGGGAGCATCTGCAGAGAGCAGGCCCTGCCCCTGGGCCAGGCTCTCAGCCCCTCACACCCTAAAAGCCGCACACATCAGCCCAGCGAGCAGAAGCAGGGCTGTGTCTGTGCAAGCCCAGGGCAAGGGGGACCGCCTCAGAGCACCAGCCCACCTGCAGTGAGCCCGCAGCCCCTGATTCAGTGGCTGCTGTTACTCATGGAGAGCCCAGGCTGCAGCGCTTGTGGGAACATCTCAGCTTTGTGGAAGGTCGGCATGTAGACAGGAGGGGAGGGTGCCAGGCTGTAGCCCTGGGACGTTACTGGGATGGGCAGAGTCGAGGGCACGAGGGACTGGTTCATGTCATACATCATCCCCTCTGCCTCATTGCCGTAGGGCAGCAGCAGCCGTTTGCCTTTCTGACGCCGGTTGCAGAACCAGACCCGGACCACCTGTGGGAAGGGAGACAGAGAATGGTGGAGGGGTGACCCAGGCACACCATGTGGATGACAAGGAGACCCTTCTGCTGGTGGCATCTCCACATCACCCCAACCTGCCAGTGCAGCCCCCTCCCTGTTACAACTCCTTGCTAGGCTCAGCTCAAACAAACTTCAGCCATGACCACTTTCTCACTGCTTCCAGAGTTGAGAGATGACAAAAATGGCAAATGTTAAATAGGAAAGAAGATAACAAATAGAAAGGAAGGCTCCTCTCCAAAGGCTGGTGGCCTAGCCAGATGAACCCAATCCGCAAACTTGTGGATTGTTAGTGGGCTGTGATTTGTCTCTTCTGGTGCATTTCCACTTCAGAAGAAAAACATTGTAACTATCCATGTGGGTTCTTGGGATCAAAAATCAGCTTCTTCGGAGATGAATTAGTATCAAAGGATTAATTTTATAGGATTATTTTCAGATATTTATGTACATATACACAAACAGAGATGCCTGTAGTTGGGTCTGGGAACTGTTTTTGTCTCTCTAAGTTTTAAATATTTAATCTGTGTACAAAAGTCTTCTCTGGAACCAAGTGGGCTTTTCTTTTTATATTGATGAGCCATGTATATCCTAACCGTCTGGCAGAGCTAATGGGCAGTTGTTTACATCTCTCCATGTGTATTTCATTTTTGCTCTGAGCTAAAGTATCAAACTGGCAGGTGCTCAGGAGCTGGCACCATTAGGCCACCCATCCTCCTCACCCTCTCAACCTACATCTTTATCCAGGTTGAGGTCCTCGGCAATCTGGGAGATCTCCTGGGGACTGGGCTTCACGCACTTGCGGAAGAAGCTCTCCAGTGTCCCTTTAACGTTGGTCTCGATGCTGGTCCTGCGTTTTCTCTTCCGGGCTTGGGCTAGTACTTGCTCTGCATTGCACATCTGGGAATGAGAGAGGGAATATGTTTGGTTACCAGGTGGAAGAGTCTCCATCACGCTTGGGACACATGTGTAGCTGGCTGCAGATCTTAGGGCACAGATTGTGTCCCTGTGATTCTCCACTGAACATCATTCCACTGTGACTGGGGCCATGTCCAGTGTCCCAGTACTGCCAGCAGTGAGGCTGGACACATCTTTCTGCATCCCCCGCAGGTTCCCGAGGGAGCAGCAAGCCACACATTGAGTCTGTCTGAGATTCCAGCAGGACCTGGCTGCTCTAAATTGGGAGCTACCACAATCACAAGGTGTCTGCAGGGGAATTGGGTTTCCTCCCTCAGCCTGCCAAAACGTGATACCCAGTGATTTGCCCTCAAGCCAGACTCAAGCCATGCAGCAAGATGGTGCTGTGGCACAAGATGCGTTCTGTTCCCCTCTTCTCTCCCTGAAAGCAGGTGGGAGAGGGAGGAGAATCTGTGGCTCAGGGCTTGCAGGCACCCGGCTCCCAGCCCCCTCAGCCCTGCACCTCTTGCATGTTGTCCGTGTTCTCCGCCTCGTTAAGCCAGCGCTGCAGCAGCGGCTTTAGCTTGCACATGTTCTTGAAGCTGAGCTGGAGCGCTTCGAAGCGGCAGATGGTCGTCTGGCTGAACATCTTCCCTGCACGGGCAAGAGAGGCACGGCATTACACACCACACAGTTTCCCTCACCAGCAGCTCCCCAGGATCACCACCCCCAAGCTTGCCCTGTTCCTGGGAGATCAGGAAAGGCATTCTCCCTGTTCCTTCAGCAGGGATTTAAAGCCTTGAAACACGTCTCAATAAGCAACTGTAGCCCTTTTAAACCAGTTCCCTGTGAGCTCAAAGTTTCTAGCTCACCGCAGTTCTGGAGATACCACACTCCAGGAGCCCTGGCCCACTGGGGATTAATGCCTCCTTTGCGGGTCGTTAAGGAGGAGAAATCATTAGCTCAGGTCATTCCAAACCCCTCCCGGGCCTCTCTGTTCCCACCAGCTGTGGGGGAACGCAATCCCCCTGACCCCTCACCGTAGAGTGTGCCCAGCGCCAGCCCCACGTCAGCCTGGGTGAAGCCCAGCATGATGCGCTTGTGCTTGAGGTCCTTGGCGAACTGCTCCAGCTCTCCTGAGGTTGGTGCATCCTGGCAGGGGCAGAAAGACACAGATGGGACAACTCGCGCCCAGGGTCCAGGGTCTCTTGAGGTCCCGGAAGGACAGCGGCAGAAGAGGGCTTGGCTGAGCCCTCGGCAGCAGCGACACCGACCAGACTCACACAGCACCCACCCCGACCACGCACACTGCTCAGCTCGACCCAATCTGGCACGGCGGCGGCCAGGGGTAGCACAAGGGCACCAAGAGCTCCTGCTCTGCCTCAACACGCCCCGGAAATGTTCCCTTTGTTCTCTGGCTCGCGCCCTCTTGGCCTGGCCAGAGGCAGCACCGATGATCACACTGGCTGAGTCCCAGATTTGCCCCATTCTCCCTCATCCCACGACACGTGCGCACGGGGACGTTCGGTGCTCCCGCGGCGTGGGCCGCTTCCCCCTGGCTCTCGGGGTGAGGTAGCCCCTCACCAGCCGCTCTCCCGCCTGCGTCCGGAGCTACCGTGAAGAGAGGGACAAAAGCGCCCCTGAGCAGCGGGGGATTTAAAGCACCTCTTTGCCACCAGCAGGCTCTTCCGTTCTGTCAAGCGGCTACTAAAGCGCTTCCCACCTTCCTGCCGCGCAGCCTTCAGTCTCTACGGGGGCATTTTGAGGCCTTTTACCCAATTTCCACGTTTTCAGCGGGGTTTCGGGTTTCCCAGGAGTTTTTCCTGTCACCGAACCACGGCTATTAGTTTCTGGCGTATAATCGGCACCGGTGAACTCAGAGCATCCCTTCCACGGAGGAGGGATGCCGTCCCAGACCACCATCCCGCAGCTAGAAAATGCCATTCATGAATACTCCCCACCCAGCGCGGCCGGTTGCGGCCCGAGGACACACACGCATCGATCGTGGCGTGGGACCTCTCGCAGCTCCGACCCACTGGCGGCAGTGCGAATCTTCCCAATCCTATCAGGGACCAGCCCCCGGCATCGGCCGCCGCTGCTGTCCCCGGGGCGAGCTCGTGATCCGTCAACATTGAGAAATATTAAAAACTAGCTCAGACTACAAATTCAGTCGTGCTGGGAACCAGCCCTGCTGCCCCCGTCTTCCTCCCGCCCCTATCTCCGGGCTGTCTCTGCCCCAGCAGACTTCAGTGCCCTGGGAGCTCCGGGGGCGGCGGCCGGGAGCCCTCGGTGACCGCGCTGCGCTGCCCCAAGTATCATGCCGGAGTCGGCCTTCGACATCGCTACCCGGGACGGCCCCGCCGCATCGCGTAGAGGAAGCTGCCCTCCCGAGTTCCCAAAACTCCCTATCTTACCCCAAAAACAGCCTCCCCAAGGCTCTCCCCCTGCGGAAACCCTGACACATGCGGGACGAGCCCAGGTCAGGACTTCTCCGGGGGGCAGCCGACGGTGGGGCCCGACAGGTGGCACCGGCGGGTCTCGGCGGTACACGAGAGCAGCCGGGCACATCCTGCCGACGGGGCGCTGGACCGCGGCTCCAGACGGGGAGGAAAGCCCCAGGGGCACACCATGTGCGGACGGCGGGAGCGGGGCAGGGCAGCCCGCCACGTCCACGTCCCGTCGGGTCTCACCTCCTCA
>VXAX01006464.1:92679-142595 GCA_013399835.1 Leptocoma aspasia
TGGGTGGTGGGTGCTACAGGGCTGGGTGCGGGGGGCTCCCACCCGACCTTTCGCTGGAGAAACCTGGCAAATACTGAAAGACAAGAAAATTATCCCCGGTTCTTTATGTGCCTGGGAAAACCCTTGGGAAGGATTTGAACACTCCTCCAGCTGGAGAAGCAGGATGGCTGCTCACTGTTTCCTACGGAAGGTTTGGGGACCCACAGCATCCTCCCTCCTTGTCCCCATGTCCCACTCCGCTGTCGAGAGGAGCCCCCCGAGCCGCGGGCCCCACACCACACACTCACATGGGTCTCAAACATGGTCATTTAATAAAATCTCCTTTTAAAAGAACTACAATTCATACAACAACAAGAGGTGTGGGAAGAGTGTCAGCAGCCCAGGGGAGGGCGAGCGCAGGACATGGGGACAGAATCTGCCGTGATGGCCTCTGTCAGCCACCCTGCCAGGGACAGGGATGGTCCCATGCTACAACCACTCACCAGCACATCCCTGCCACTGCTGCCTGCCCTGTTCATGCTTGCCTGAGTGTGCAGTGGCTCCAGTGAGCTCAACTGGTGACCTGTGGCCATGACAGTACACAACAGGGTCTGGACATGAAGCCACACTTGTGCAAAGTAAGCCAAACCCTGTTCTGGGCCTTCCACTGGAGGGGTTCACGGCCTACGCACCCGGGAGGGTTTGAGGAGCAGCACTGGGCTCCAAGCAAGAACACATTGGTGAGGACTGGTGAAGCTGGATGCAGGCAACAGAGGGGTGTAGTGAGTGTCTGAGGCCCGAGAGGTGCCTGGGATGAAGCAGTGGTGACTGTCACCTGCCATAGAGGGATGCCCAGAGAACACACAGTGCCAGGCTCCACAGGGATGCAGCCAGGGCATGGGCTCTGTGGGATTTAAAGCAGCACAGCAAAGCCCCCATGCCTTGGCTACCCCTCTCAAGCCACCCCAGCTCCCTCCAGTCCTGTTCCTTCCTCCCCCACAGCCACATAAGCTTAAAACCAAAACTTTTTCTGAGCTTTTACCCCACTGAGGCCTATGGTAAGAGAGAGCCCATCCTCTGCCAGCACAGACTGATATGGACTCCCAGGCCACAGTGGCACTGGGACTGTCCTGAAGCCCAGCACTCCTAAAGGGGCCAGAGCACAGGGCAGCATGTGAAGGAGCATCCTGGGCAGTGATGCCAGTGCCTGCTTGAGCTGCTCCTGCTCCTGCCATTGGCTCCCAGAGCACTATCCTGCTGCCAGGAGCTGCCCAGGCTGGGGTGGAGGAGGCAGAATGGGCACTGAAACCCTTAGTGATGACACCTGCTCCAGGGAAAGGCTCCATCCCTGGCAGAGGGGCTCTGGACAGGCTGGCAGCCCTGATGCCAGGCATGAGCATGCCCAACCCTCCTGGCCCTTTTCTGCTTTCCGACCCTCTCTCTGGCTCCTTCCCAGCTGCTATGCATCAGCCTAGCTGCAGCTAGGGGAGCAGNAGCTGTGAGCAAAGGGCAATGCAGGGACATGATCACAGCAGGAAAGAGGACAAGGACGCTGGAAACGGGGGCGATTTCCCCCTCCCCCCCATAGCTGTTAGTGGGTGTTTATTGGGCAGGCGTCGAACAATCTGGCGTCCCTCGGCCCAGCTGTGGGTGCCCCTCTGACATGGCCACCCAGCTGGGCACGGCCGCGGGCACAGTCTGTAGCAAGCTCGGGCGCAGGAGACAGGGTGGTCACTGGTGCGACTTGGGGTTGGAGGGGTGTAAAGAGGAGTCGTCAAACAGCGGGTTTCTCACTTCCATTTCTCCGGTCTGCCGTGGCGGTGGGAGAGGGATGGGGGAAGGAAAAGGCGGGAGGTCAGAGAACAGTTGGCATTCAGTTGCCCCATCCCAAGGGGTTTGGGTCTGAACCCCAGCCCGGCAGGGAGGAGGGGAGGGGGGCGACCTAGTGGGCTGCAATGGATGACAAACACCAGGACTCCCATCACCTGGAAAGGTGCCGCCTCCCTGGCAGGAGGGGATGAGGTGGGGTGATGTGTAAAACCGAAGGTCTTGGGTGGGATGGGACCCCACAGCTGGGCTGGGGACACCCGGACAGCAGTCCCAGCCTGACTGGCAGGAATAGAGTTTCTTGCTCAGACTGGGGACCCCAGGACGGGCCCCCCAGCACAGCTGGTAGGAATGGGGTGCCCTGCCCAGATTGCCTGCCTGCCATCAAGTGCTCTTTAATGGGCCTGTAAAGACCCACTGATGACCCTCGATCTGGGCCCTGATGGCTGCGCTCTGCAGCTATTACCATGTAAAAGGCTCCTCTTGTCCCTTTGTGCTCTTTGTACCCAGGGCTGTTATGAGCTGCCCTTCCCCGAAGTCCCCTGCTAGCCAGAAACATCCTCTCTGGCTGTGAGGGGTCACACGTCTGCGCTCCAGACGCTGGGATGACACAAGGATGAGTCCCCCTGCAGCCCCGGTGCCCAGGAGCGGTGACCATGTCCCTGTTGCCACAGGGATGGTGGGTCAGGTGTGCCAAGGGCTTCTCTAGTTCTCTGCTCCCAGGGAAAGCCTTGTGCCAGGACATGCACTCCTGCCCACTGGAGAGCTTCAGTGGGAGCTGGCCAGGGACATGGGGGGAGCAGAGGGGTTGGACCACCTCAAGGTTTGATGAAGAACATGTGGAAAAGGCTCCTCAGACAGAAGTGCACATCCCAGGCACATCTTGGACACCCCCATATGCACAGGGACCCCTGGACCTCCTGCACCCACATACCGGAGCCAGCCCAGGACACTCATACACGGTGAAGTCTCCATCCTCATTCTCCTCATCAGATGATGCTGTGTCCGGCAGCTTGGGCTCCTCTTTATGCCTGGGGGAAGAAGATATAGAGAGGAGGTGAAGCCCAGTGGGACGATTAGGACCATCCCAGTTAATGGCAGGACATGGTGTCTGCTACCAGGCTGCTTACTTCTCCAGGGAGAGCATCTGCTGCTTTTGGTGCTGGTAGTGGTACATTTGGGCACTCTGAGCCAGTGTCTTGTCCCCAGGCTGTGGAGAGAGCAGGAAGAGCTGTGGAGATTGGGCTTTGGAGGGCCCCAGCCTGGCTGGTGGAGGGCCTCCACCGTGTGAGAATCCCTCCAGCAGAGCACAGGGGCCCGAGTGCCAAACATCCCACAGGGAGGGACATGGGCGCCTTACCGAGATCTTGTCATAGGGCAGGGGGCTGGCTACTCGCTGGGCTGAGTAGTCTGCTTTCTGTGCCAGCCTGACCTCCTTCTGCAGCCTGCCAGGGAGGGGAATTGGAATCAGGGAATCACTAAGGTTGGAAAAGCTTTCTAAGATCAAGTCTAACCTTTAACCCAGCACTGCCGAAGTCCACAACTAAACCATGTCCCCAGGTGCCACATCCACATGTTTTCTGAACACTTTCAGGGATGGTGACTCCACCTTTCCCTGGGCAGCCCTTTCCAATGCCTGACCACCCTTTACAAGAATCTTCTCTAATATCCGACCTAAATCTCCCTTGAGACAGCTTGAGGCCATTTTCTCTCATCCTGTCCCTTGTTCCCTGGGAGCAGAGCCTGACCTTCCCCTGGCTGCCCCCTCCTGTCAGGGAGTTGTGCAGAATGCGATTGTCCCCCCTGAGCCTCCCTTTCTCCAGGCTGAGCCCTCCCAGCTCACTCAGCTGCTCCTCCTAAGACTTGTGCTCCAGACCCTTCCCCAGCTCCATTCCCTTCTCTGGACATGCTCCTGCCCCCCTAATGTCTTTCCTGCCATGAGGGGCCCAAAACTGAACCCAGGATTTGAGGTGCCTCACCAGTGCCCAGTGTGGGACACAATGACTTCTCTAGTCCATCTTAGAGGATGTGGGGAGCCATAGAAGCAGACGACTCCATTCAGGAGCCAGTGACCCTTGGAGGGTCAGTCCTGTTCCCTGTGATGGAACCATGACAGGCATAGCCACCTCCATTTCACAGGGCCTGGGCACAAGGCACCAACGCGCTGGCAGTGTCAGCAACCAGCACCACAGTGATGCCCACACCGGGAGCCATCTGCTCCCAGGAGTCTCCATCTGGCACGGGGGTGTCTCTCTACTCTCCTCCTGCCCCAGCCAGCTGATGCCACACTTTGGGGGGACTACTGCCTCTCTTCCAACCCCTCATGCCTGGGAAGCATGGGAATACACTGCCTTGGGCATAGGGACACTGGGGGACTGTCAGCAGTCCCAGCTCACCTGCACCAGCAGATGGCCGCCATGATCAGTGCTGAGATCCCGGCCACTGTGCACACCACGATCAGCCCTGCAGAGGTGGAGAGGACAGCAAGGAACAGCAGGTGAGCTGGCAGCATGGTGACACTAGCCCATGCTTCCCTGGTGAGGGTGTGAAATCCCTTCCTCTGAGTCTCAGGGACTTACCAAGCACCATGTTGTCATTTGCAGGGATGGGGGACGCCTCCACCGGGTACTTCTGGACCGTGGTAGTGGTGGGGAGAGTGGTGGCTGCCATGGTGCTGCCGGGACCCTGCTGCAGATGCCCCTCTCTCAGCCCACTGGCAACACCCTGTCTGCCACTGTTGGGCACCAGGGTGGCTGCAGGAGAAGACAGAGCAGTGAGTGGTGCCCGGGCAGCACCAGAGGGCAAACCTGCCTGGGGTGCAGAGTCTGACTGCCATGGGGTCCCTGGCACCACTAGGAACAGGGATGAGCACTTACTCCTGGGTATGCCATCCTGTAGTGGGTGGTGGCGAGGAGCCTCCTGCCTGGCCAGCACATCCGCGAGAAAATCAATTTCTGCCTCCAAGCTGGGAATGGAGGTCCGTCCTATGGGAAAACGGGTGTGAGATGGGCAGTGTGGGGTGCAGCTGTGCGCCCACCCGCAGGACCAGACCTGTACCCCTGAGAAGGGGCTCCTGTCCCAGCTCCAGCAAACACAGGTGGTGTTCAGTCTGAGGGCCCTCAGATGCAGCTCTCCGAAAGCTGGGCCCCAGGACCCATGGGTATCCTTGCTGCTTTCAGTGGGATTTTCACCCCACAAATGCTGGAGGATCAGGAGCAACAGCATCTGCCCTCATGCCAGAGGCAGCAGGTCCTGCAGACTCTGTGAAAAGAGGGCAGGGTGCCAGCACCTAGTGTGCAGGATCTGCCCTGTGTCCCTGCCCCTGGGGTCACACAGCAGCTTGGAGTGAGGACGGATGGGAGCTGGACCAGGATAGATACTCCCCAGCTGCCCTGCTGCCTCAGGGGTGAGGGGTAGCTTCAGCAAAGTGAGTTACAGTCAGGGGACACCCGAACACTGGTTTTCACCCCAAATTGTCCTTTATAGCCCAGGGTGGCTTGAGCCACCCCAGAGCAGGGCTCAGCTTGGCTGTTCAGCACAGCATGGGAACCCTTGCTCCAGTAGGGGTTGGTTCCTGCTCCAGAGGGGTTGGTTCCTGCCCAGCCCCTGGTGGGATGCAGCTCCTTTGGGGAGGGGGTAGGGGTGCCCCATGCATGTATGCCCAGGGGCTGGCCCCATTGGCATCTCACAGGTGGCTGTCTGTCACCCTGATTTTTCAACCTTCTGGTGTTTTCATTTCTGTACTAGAGTTTCTCACACTAGTTTCATGTAAACACAACACATGTTTTACTAACTGTCTTTTTGTTTTTCATTCCTTTCTCCTGGCCGGAGAAGGTTTAATAAACTTTTCATTAACCACTGTAGTTAAAAAAGTAATAACCTCATCCTCCAATCCACAGCTGTTCCCAAAACTCTATATAAACACTATGTGTAAATAAAACTTCCTCTTTTTTCCCTACCTAAAAAAACCAGTAGTATCTGTGTGTTCTTGTCATGCTCTACTACAACAGCTGTCCAAGCCCACGCCCCAGCACAGTGCTCACCAGGGACATCTGCCCCTCAGGGGGCTCCTGCAGCACAGGGCACAGGCAGGACTCCCACGCTGGCCTGAGGTGACAGCATTGCAGCAAGAATGGAGCTGCTCTTCTCAGGCTCATCAAGCAGAGTCCAGGTCTGACACTCACCACTGCTTTTAACAGGATTAAACTCGACTTCAAAGGCAGTAGACATCCCTGTCCCCATTTCAATCCCCATCATATCCCTGCTTTCTTTGACCATATTCAGACTGTCCTCCCAGAGAAGCCCTGGGGACTAAATCCAGACATACGAAGGCAAGGTGGTACTGGCAGCTTGATTCCCAGCTAATTCAAGGTTATAACAATTACATCTCCTCTGGAACCTGTCCTCACATCCAGTGTTTGGAAATAAGCCCTGATTCCCTCTGGAGCCATGCACAACAGTCACCTTGCTGCCCCATGATGCAGAGCCACATGAGCCAAAAACAATTTAAAAGGGGGACACTCTTGCTTTAAACAAAAGCACCAAGAGTCACTGTCCCCACATCCTCTATGCCCTTCTGTCCCCAAACTGCCCCCAGCCTACTACCCTTGGCTGGAGCCCTGGGCTTCCCTGGCTCTTTGTACCCTGTCATTTGCATCCCAGAGCAGCACCATGGCCAAGTGGTGCCAGGTTGGGCCTGTGCCAGTGCCATGCCCAATAGGTGAGTGCCATGGTGCCAAGGTGCCAGCATGGGGCCAAGGTCTCCCAATGGGCAAGGGAGTTGGCATGGGACTGAGTGTGACAGCCCTGTGCCTTAGGGAGACATCTTGGTGCCCAGGATGGGTATAGCCCTGTGCCAGGGGATATCCTAATACCTAGGATGGGGACGTTCTGGCTCTAGCTCCCCTCTGCACTCTGGGAAAAGTCTGTCTCCACAGGGGACAACCCTGTCTATCCCATATGTGCCACCATCAAACTGTGTTGTTGTTGGATGTGATGTGGCCGGAAAAAGGGAAAAAAGTTGAAAAAGCAGCCAGAGCAGCTTCCAGGCCCCCCAGAGTCTCCCACCACGTGGGACTGTATGAAGTGGGAAACTGAGGCAGCGGTTTGGGGTCCTGGCATTGCTGCAGCACCTGGGTTGTGCCACTTACCTGCACTAACCAGCTTTATCACCAAATTCTCTTCCAGTGGCTAAAAACTGTCCACCTCTCATTCTGTGTGGCAGCTAAACCTCCCCTAGTGATGCCACAGCTCTCACCTCACATTTGAGGGCACTGAGGGCTGGGTCCTGCCAGGCACTATGGGTGTGTGAGATGCTGGCCCTGAGCTGCTCTGGGGAACAGGAGGCCGGGATGAGCCCCAGTTCCTGCCTGACTGTCCCAGAAGCAGGAGCAGAGATGCTGGGGAGGAACAGTGTCCAGGCAGGGCACACAGGGCTTGCAGTGCAGGGACGGGACAGGGCCAGGGCACACAAGAGCACTCAGGGGTGCAGGCAGGGCTTGTGTAGGGTGCGGGTGCCCTCTCATGGCAGTTGCCACCACTGCTGCAGCAGGCTGGCACACAGCCCCCCAGCCTCTCTGCTCTGCCCCTGGCCTCTCCTCAGGGCTTCCACCTCCTCAAGGCTCAATCCTAGGACACACACTTACCCTGACAGTTTGGGGAAACAGGGACCAAGGACAGACACATGTGGCTTCTTCCCTGGGATGAGGAAACCTGTGACTGACAGTGACCACAGGAAGGCACAAAATTCCTATAAATCCACTCATTTCTATAGTCCTGCCCCAGGATGGCTGATGTCCTCCTTAATGCTGGCAGCACAGCAAGCAGGGAAGGGGGAACCCCCATGTTTGTGAGCTGAGGCCCCTTTTCCCAAAGTGCTTCCTGCAGCCCAGTGGGGCTCCATGCTGGTCAAGCAGACAGTGGGATGAGACCCACTGTCTCAAAGCACTCTAACTCAGCACAGCACAGACACATGCAGCACCATAGTGCACATGGGATTTTGGGGGGCTCAAAGCCCTGTGCAAGACAGAAGCAGCCAGGTACAGCCAGCCAGCTGTGAGATGCACTGTACCCAGATTTCATCCATCCCATCTCATCCCTGCGCTGATGCTCTGCCGGGTATGCTGAGACTCCTATACATAATGGAAGGAACACACCACTCACATGCATTGCGCTCCTGAGACCCCAAAAGGTGCTTTTCACCCCAAAAAAACTGCTCTTGGGAGAGGATCCCTGGTTCCTGCCAGGAACTGTGGGGATGGCAGAGCGGCAGGATCCCAGGATTGGCGTCACCAGCAGTCACAAGTGGCTCAAGGATGTGTAACCTTTTAAAGGGGCTGCCTACATAGAAAAAGGTCTGCATGGGTATCCCATTTAAAGGCTTAGGCATCCTTGGGCTACAGCAGCGACCTGTTTGCCTTGCATTTCCCCCTAAATGCAGCTAGCACAGCCCCTCTTCAACCTCACATCCCTCTCTGGTGCTGCTACCAGACAAAGGCACAGGCAGGATGAGAAAGCCCCCATGGAAAAATAAATGGTGCCTCCCTGCCAAGAGGAGCTGGGCATCCTCAGAATGCTAAAATAGAGTATCTGGGAGAGGATCCCTCTTTTTTATTTGCCACAGTCCCCATACTTTTGCTGCCACAAGCTAGTGGCATTGCTTGGGACAACAGGATGGGACTCGGAGAGACCTTGGTGTCACCATCCTCCCATGGTAGGTGCTTAGAGGATGATGCCGTGGTCCTGCATCTCTCTGGGTGAGGATGCAACTGTGGCCACATCCTCCAGGAAGGAGCTGGGTTGCTATGGAGATGCCAGCGCATGTGCAGCCCTTGCAAGAGGGGAATTTGCTCTCAAGACTTCACATTAAAAAATAAACTATAAACAACTGCTAAAGCCATTCAGTACTAGTGGATGAAGAACCTGTGGCAAGGGGCACTGACTGCTGTCAAACGCCAAGTCTAGACCCTATATCTGTGCCATCCCCTCTTATCCCCCCAGCCATCCCTCTCATTTCAGCCAAAGGGCCTTGCTTTGGGGGTCTCCCTTCTGACTTACAGGGTAATTCTTCTGCCAGGAGGAATGACACTGAAGGCATGCTGGGTTCTGACATCCTCCATGTGCCCACCTGGGCTGAGGCATGGGCAAAGGATATCTCCAACTGCACCCCAACAGGACCCTGAACATGCTCAATAATGCAAAGGAATTCCCCAAAACGCAGAGGACCCCTCCATGTCTGCATGGAGTTCAGATGCAGGGGAAGCTGCCTCCCTGGTTCAATGACCTATGCTTGTCCATACTGCCTGGCATAGGACAAGCCACCCTGCATGTTTTTAGAAGCTCCCCAGGAGTTGGGAACCTCTTAGCAGGAGACTTTTGGGGGCAGTGGGAGTGAAGAGCAAGTGGAGAAGGGTGGGCTGGGGGAGATGCTAATATGTTCTGCACCAGGAGGTGACTCAGAGGTACTCCAGAGTACCTTGCATCCAGGCAGTCCCCAGCAGAACCCACCAGGAGCAGCCTGAGGGTGTGGCTGGTCCTGGCCTCTTCCCCAGCCACAGAGGCCATTCCACTTTATAGCAATACATAATTGTGTGCAGCCATAATTATGGTCTCTTAACTCACCTGTGAGATGAACTCATGATAAGGGGGCACAGAGATAGCTCTGCCACATCTTTCCAAGCTGCATGAAGGGTTGACTGTCATGCTAAAAATGCCTATGTCTGGCCCCCAACATTGTCTTTGCAGCTGAACCAGGGGCACAGGTGCCAAAGCTGCACTGGGTGCACCTTCAAGTATTGTAGTAGCAGTGGGATGGGTGACCATGGGCTGCCACACCTGGGCTGCCACAGTGCCTCAGATCCCTCAGGGACGGAGCCAGGAATAACACCCAGTGCGGCCCTCAGTGCCCTGGTGTGCAGCCACGGAGTGGTCCTGCCAGTGACAGCTGACCCCAGTCCTCCCAGCATGGATGCTGGGCATCACCCAGGGAGGAAACAGCAGTCCTGAACCACAGCCCTACATCTCAAACCAAAGGGAATCAGGCACTGAAATCCCAAACACTGGCACCAGCTCAGCTCTGGGATGGGTGAGGCCATGGGCACTTGTTTCAGTCAGCCACAGAATCAGCCTAAGTCACCGCTCTGTGTGCTGAAAGCGGCTCCCCTTCTCCTGCAAAGCCTGAACCCTGGAACAGCCAGGCAGACCCTGGAGATCCCCAGAAGCTGCCTGTCCTATTCCTGTCCTTGGAGGTCCTGGGCTCTCTATGGTGCTGACAATGCCACACACAGTCACCAGAGTAGGATGCACGTAGAGCAGGATGGGGTTGCCAGCCTAAAACCACACCCCCAGCTGAGGTGAGTGGGGTGAGAGGGAGAAGAGTAGCCGTCCCCACAGAGATACAGCTGCCATGGAGAGAAGGAAGAGGATGAGGTACTGCTGGGGTAGGGGGCTGCCCTGAGGCACAGAACCTCCCAGAGCTGCAGAGGTGCAGGGTAGGTGTGCAGGTAGGTGTGCAGGCAGAGGGGTGGAGGGTGAGTGCACCTACCACTGGGTGAGAGCTGCTTCTGGACACAGCGCCCACGGTCATCCTCCTGGAAGGGGGGCAGGCAGGGCCCGCAGGCACCTGACCCTGGCGGGCAGAACTCCCGGCGCTGCAGGGCACAGTCCAGGCTCCGGGGACACGACGCTGCTGTGGGGACAGGAAAAAACAGCTCAAGAGGAGGAGAGGGGTCAAACACGCCCCCAGATCTGTTCAAGGCCTTTTGGAGTGGGACCCAGCTGCCCCAGGCTGCTCATGGCTGCTCATGCTGCAGCTCCCGGCTATCGATGGTCTTCAGCACAGCCACCCCTCGGCCCTGCTTTGCCTCCACTCGAATTACCAGCCATTACCAGCTCGAATTAACCACGAGCTTAATTACCAAGGAGTTGGACTTGATGATCTTCATGGGTCCCTTCCAACTTGAGGTAGTCTGTGACTCCATTACATGCACAAGGCAGTATGCAGTGATGAGCATGCACTGCCCATACTCCTGAGGGTCCCCAGCTCCAGGGTGCCACCATCCCATGGGACACCCTGTGGGAATGCTGCAGGACACTCTGAGCCCTGCAGAGCTGGCAGTGACTAGGATCTCCTAGCCCTGTCTGCCCTGCATGGGGAGAAGAAATCCAACCAGCACAGACCGATGCTTGTGTGGTGACTGTCAAACCAAAAGTCCCAAACTCCCCCAAAGCCGCAGCGGGGTGTGACAGCGCTGGTACCACCACTTAGGCTCCCATCCCTTCGGCATTCCCTGAAGGAAGCAGTGGGAGCCAGCCCTCCCTGGCACTGAACTGCACCCCAAACCTTGCTCGCAGTTTCATGGGGCATCTCATGTCCATGTCAGCCCTGGCAATCTCCACTCCCTGGATACAGGCATGAGTCCCCCAGGCTCCAGCCTCACCAACCTATTGTGCCATGGCAGTGCCATCATGGCTGGATCTTTGCCCCAGGAGGTGGACCTCCCTGGGGGACACAAGGTCCCCCTGTCCTATACAAAGCTGAGTCCTGGAACAGGTGATGGTGGCAAACCATGTGCAGAGCTGGAGACAGGAACTGTGATATGAAGGGCCAGCACTGAGGTACCACCTGCAGCAGGGGGCTGTTGGGGACACTCTGGGTTCTGGCTTTGATGGTGACACTGCTGGTCCTTCCACAGCAGGAAAAGACGAGTGTCTTTCCCTCACAAGCTGGCGGCAGTGTGGAACCACGTGCCCCTCAGTGCACCCAGCACTCAGTCTGGGTAGAACTACCTGGGAGGAAGAGCTGGATGGGGACACAGCTGGATGGGGTTGCACAGCTGGATGGGAGTCTGGCACACAGCTGCCCTACTCTGCCCCTCACCTTGCTGTGCACAGTCATGTCTGCAGCATTCCCACAGGCAGCAGAGGGCAGGGAGCAGGACCATGGGGCTGCACTGGGAGCAGGGCCAGGCTGGCAATGAGTCACTGCAGGAGCCGGCTCCCAGCACCGGCCCACACGCCCCAAGCAATCCCTGCCAGCCCTTGCTGCCCACACCAGCACCAGCAATGCACCAGCCCTGTGCCTGTGCATGGGGACCGCAACACCGGGGACAGCCCTGGTGCACCCAACAGCAAGGGGCACCACAACCATGGGGGCTGTCCTGAGCATCCCCAGCCCTTGCAGCACACCAAGGGCGAGGGGGGCAGCACCCTGCACACAGCTGAGAGTCTGTCTTAGGTTGGAAATACAAGATGTGGCTGGGAGCATGTATTCTATTGCCATATGTTAGAGGTGGGGCAGTTACCTTCTGTTAATTGGGCCACCTGTTAAAACGAAGTGGGGGCAGTTTTCTTTACCTCTTCCACAACCAACCCTCCCTCCGGAAAATATCTTCTGTTAATGGGCCATTGAATGTTACTGCATGACTGATAAAATGACATCATCCTACTGTGAGAAGCTCCGCCCAGGGGGAGGAGCCAAGCATTCCCACCTGGATAGAATCAGAGGTTTTGAAACCACAGGCAGCCTTTTCCCAGTGGATTCCTAGAGGAGCAGCTTTCCTTTCCACTGGATTCCCAGAGGAAGCCCAGGTCCGTCTACACCACCATTGGACCTTCAGAGGAAAACTACACCCTTCTACAGGATCACTGCTCCAACAGAACCACATTTGTCATTCCAGGAGGACTGCAGCCACCATTTAATGGGACTGCTACCAATACCCTGACCAACAGGGCTGTATTCTGACTCTGTCAGTGTTGTTTTGTATTACTGCATTTTTGTTTTTATTTTTATTTTAATTTTTTTTCCTTATAAAGAACTGTTATTCTTACTCCCGTATCTTTCCTTGAGAGCCCCTTAATTTCAAAATTATAAAAATTTGGAGGGAGGGGGTTTGCATTTTCCATTTCAAGAGAGGCTCCTGCCTTTCTTAGCGTCACCTGTCTTTTCAAACCAAGACAGAGTCCTAAACAGGATGGAACTGCCAGAACACGAATAATGACAGTTCTGCTCCCCCAGCAAGGGCGCAGGAAAGATGTCATCCCAAAGCCACACAAGCGGGATATGCAACCCCCTGCCTTTGCATGGCCATATTTCACCATCACATTGCTCCCTGGAGGGTGTAGCTGCTACTAAGAGCCCCCAGCCTGTGCCCAGGCAACCTCCCACTGCACTCCATGAGGAAGTCATTGCCTTCCCCACCTTGGCAGGCACTGGCAAGGGTGCAGCAACTGCAATTTTATTGCTGGCTGACCCCCACACCAGGCACAGCAGCCTGGAGGGGGTGGGCTCAGGGTAGGGTAAGGTGCCCACTGTGCCCATAGGAGCTGGGTTTTTTGCTGGACTGTTTGCTTCCCTGGGGATGGTGTAGGGCTTGGCCACGTGGCTGGTGGGCAATTAGTGCTTAATGGCAAATAATCAGATGTCTAAACACAGAAATTGGACTTGGCTCCTGGCTTCACCTCCCCAGGGTTGCTCTCAAGGCCACTCTGTTTAAAAATCAGGGCAGGAGGAACACACCTGTAGGGGCCCCTGTCTATGCCACAGGCTCATGGGAAACACTTCCACCCAAAACAGGTGCTGCCAAAAGCTGATCACTGGCAGAGGAAGTCACCCCAATGTGGGTAACCCCACAGGGCCAGACATCAACAAGACCCTCAGAGCTCCTTGTGAGGAGTGATGGGGGCAGCGCCCCGAGTCAGAGTCCAGCAACTGGGTAAATAAAGCCCAGGCCGGATCCCAGTGAAGGCTGTTATCTCTGTTTGAGGAACGAGCTGTGCTTGCCCAGCTGTCACTGGCTGCAATTCAGAGCTCCCCATGTGTCACCAACCAGTGACTGGTGAGTTGGCATCGCTGCATGGGCACCCTGTGGACTGAGGGGGCCCACAGGGGCTTTGCCACTCCCTGAACCCACCTCTAAGCCCAGCAGCGAGAGTCATATGCTGGTGGGAGTGGGCACCTCAGTGCCATGCTAGGTGATGGGGACCGAGCACTCTGTGTGCCACTACCCAGGCACCACATGGGCACCTCCAGCTCTGACCGCTGCCACCCTGTGGGGCTGTCAAACTACACTGCCCCAATGCTGCCCCACTCTTGCACACTCACACATTCCTGGGGGCTGGTACCACCTGTCCAGTGCTCGAGCAGGCAGGTGGTGGGTTCCCCAACACTCTGACCATAGGTCCCCCCCTTCTGAACACTGACCCCAAGGCAGGGTACTGACACAGCATGTGGATCCCAATTCCACCCAGCTGTGGCCTTGTCACCACTATGCCACCCACCTGTTACCAGTGCCAGCATGCCTGCTGAAGCTCCCAGTCTTGGGAGCTGCAGGACTGCTGTTGAATCTGGGGAGTTTGGGATCCCCCTACCCCAACCATGGCTCCTGCTTGGCACCAGTGCAGCCCAGCATGTCCTGGCCACAAGTGGGATGGGCAGAGATCCCTAAGCTTGGGGTCCAGCTGGGGTCCTGTGAGGACCCTAACCCTGCATGGCCCTGCCAGTAAGACAGTACAGACCAGAGGAGTGAGCAATGAATGATATGGAATGTGCAGCCAGCACCAGACACAACAAAGCCAGGATGCTGCTGTCCAGATGTGCCAAGGGTGTTCAGCGGAGGGGGATGCTCCAGTTGCTGTAATTGCCCTGCCACGGTGCTCAACTCCTGTGCAGGTGGGCAGGGAGCCCAGAACAGCACAACTGGGGTAACTGCTTAAATCCAGGTCAGGCCTAGTCCGAGCTGTCGGTGCTGGCGGAGCTGAGTGGCTCCCTGCAGGCAGGACCCCAGCCCAAGGCCAGCAGGTGCATGGGACACAGCAACTGGCACAGACAGACAGCAGGTGGGCATGAGCTGGGGACACATGTAAGCAGGAACAGACCTGTGCCCAGGAGGAAACATGGTCATGTGAGCAGCACGGCCTCTGGATGTATTATCCACGGGGGAAAGCTGAGCACAAAGCTTCATCCCCGAGGACTCACCCTGGGGAGAGCCGTGCTGGGCACACAGAGTGGTACTCAGGACCAGCAGAGTGCTTGTGACAGGGGGTGTCCAGGCAGGGCATAGAGCCACAGGCAGTCACAGACTGGGTGGAGCAGCTCTTCCACACTCATGCCAAAACATACAGGTGAAAAAGAAACAAAAATAAACCCGAGGAGGACATCTGTGTGGCCAGGGAGGCAGGGACTGCCCCTGCTTCGTCACTGCTGCAGATAGAGAGATAAAGGTGAACGTAAGAGGATAATTAATTAGTGCTGAGCACTGGTGTGAATGTTTAAGGTCCCAGAAACGCCAGCACCCAGCCTCCCTCTCAGCTGCCTGCCCCAGTGCCAACGGTGTGAGCTGGCAGAGCCCACTGGGCATGGGCTGAGCTCACTGGGCACTGGCTGCACAGCCACGTGGGCACAGAGCAGCCTGCCCAGGACCACCGGGTCTGGCCCCTCTATGGCAGCAGGACATGGGCCCCGGTGGGACATGGGCACTGAGCATGGGGGGATTCTGGGGTGTCTGGGGAACCGGCTGCAGGTCTCACTCCCACATCGGGCCCCTCCATGCTGGCTGAGGCTGAGGGAAGACCATAGCAAGGCCATGACAGAGCCCCAGCAGCAGCAGCAGCAGACCCTGCAGGGCCTGCAGTGATGTGGTCTCTGCCAGCTCCACTCCAAGGTCATTCCTTCTCTTCTTCCTCATCCTCCTCCTCCTCCAGCCAGATAATGTGGGAACTGCTATGGGCCCTGCCTGCAGCCTGCCCTCCCAGTACTTCCACTGCCAGCTGGCACTGGCTGTGGCTTCCTCCCAGCTCTGCAAAGTGCTCCTGCCTCTGAAGGAGCGCTCTGGAGCAGGCCCTGGGCAGGCTGGTGGGCAGGCATCAGGCACACAGGCTGGCATGATGCCCATACCAGACCTCAGCCCCCAGGTCATGCTTCCCCTGGTCCACAGCCTCCCTGGGCAGGGGCAGTGCTGCTGTCCAGCAGCAGGCAGGAGCAAGGGTTGCTGAGGGACCCAGCACCTCACCTGCACTGCCCCACGCCCAGGGCTGTGGCTCCCAAAGTGAGTCAGTGGTAGTGACTGCCAGCAGCTGCAGTAACCATGCCAAGCTGGATGCTATACACACCAGCCATGGGTGACACACACCTAGCAGAGGTGACACACACCAGCCACAAGTGACACACAGAGTGACTGCAGGATGGACATCCCGCTGGTGGCTGCAACTTGGTAGGCTTCCTGACCCAGCTGCATCCCCCTGCCTTGCTGTGTCGTGCACTAGGAAGCAGGTGGATGGGGACCAGGCTGAACCCCTGGAGCAATGCCCACTCCTGGACAGAGCTGGCATCACTGCTCGGGCAGCCCCTGTGCAAGCCCTGCCACTGCCAGCAGCTGTTCACGTCACTGCTGTGCTGCTGCTCCTGAAAATGCAGCAGCCAAGCCCCCTCCCACGCAGAGACAGCGGATTAGGGCTCTCTGCAGTGCTGACCCCGCAAACCACAAGTGGGGGGACACTGGTCACATCATGTCACTGTGTCACTGCTGGGGACAGAGCATGGGGCACAGCAATGTCTGGCCCCATGTCCTGCAGCAGCACTGGTGTGTGCTAGTCCACCAGTGGGGGAGCAGCTGGAAGTGCTTATTTGTGCTTCAGCAGATTTGGTCAGGCAGATGCAACATGCCACCACCTCCCATCCCTGAGGCCACCAGGGCTTGTGTCCTGGCTCCCAGCTTCAGCTGGTGGGTGCTGAGGTTTGGCCCAGCTGGCAGAGATCATCTCCAGTGCAGTTTCTGTCATGGCCAAGAAACAGTGCCAACAGCTTTGCGCCACAGGCTGAGGACAGGGAACACCTGTAGGGAACCCCTGGGAGGATTCTCCATGCCTGCACACCTCTACTGCACCCCGCTCCCACAGAGGGGACAGTTTCACTGATGGGACAGTCTCACCAGATACAGCCCCACCCAGGAACGATGGAAAAAGACCTCATCAGCACTCCCCCCACTCCCACCTCCCACCCCATCCCCATTCTCATCCCGCTGCTGCTGCTGTTTTGGGGCCACCAGCCCCAGAACCCTGGGCTACAGGCAGCACAGACAGTGTGGTGGGCTGCAGCCCTGAGGCCATGATGGGCTTCCAGAGCTTTGTCCTGCTCCACATTCAATGCCAAAGGGGAAAGGGAGAGCCAGGAGGAGCTGAGCCAGGTTCCTGCAGAGGTGGGGAGATGCCAAGCCCTCAGCATCCCCAAACACATTACCTCCCAACCATCAGTGTTCCCCTAGAGCCTGGTCTAGAGGAGACCCCATCTACCAGCATCCCAAAATCCCAAGTTGCTCCTGTGATTCCAGGCTGGGGCAGAAGCAGGCAATCTCCAGCAGGCTGAGGGAGTGGAATTTTGTGTCATCACTACTCAAAGCCCTTAACTGGGCCAGAAAAATCCCTGTTCCTTGCCCTGGCAGCCTGCCTACTGTGCAAACGAAACAGCTGGATTGGCAGAGCTGTAGGAACAGGAGATAGCACCAGGATGGGGGGAAACAGCTCCAGCAAACCACAAATCCAGACCCCAGCAGAGACTGGGCAGAGCCAGGAGGTAGTAGAGGACGTGGCTCTCCTTGCCTGTGATGAGGAGGGCATCAAGCCAGCGAGACCCCCCTGGTATCCCAGCCTTAACAACCCTGGATGCTGACAGCCCCAGCTCCAGCCCTGCAGGGGCTGCCGCAGCCAGGATGTGCACCACTGCATCCCCCCTGTGCCCCTGCTGTGCCAAGGGGTCTCCAGCCACAAGCGGCTTCAGATCCTCAGGAAGAG
This sequence comes from Leptocoma aspasia, assembly GCA_013399835.1. Classification (NCBI taxonomy): domain Eukaryota; kingdom Metazoa; phylum Chordata; class Aves; order Passeriformes; family Nectariniidae; genus Leptocoma; species Leptocoma aspasia. The sequence continues at coordinate 110,269 of VXAX01006464.1, forward strand.
AAGAAATAATACAAAAAGCAAAAGGCAAACCAGGTGCCATACACCATTTCCCCAGGCCTACTCACCCAAACCTGCCGCTGGCTTTGCTTTGCTGCATGCACACCCACCCATGCTGGGGACCCCAGGCTGCCACTGATGCCACCTCATCCCAATGCATCTGGCTGCTCTTCACAGCCCGAACCACCCACTTTAAGTCTTGTTTTTCAGGTTTTGCTCAAGTAAATACCAATGAACTTTGCACATGCCCTGATCCTGCTAGGATCGGGGTTGGGTTCTTTAATTCCCTTCCTATTGGGCAGGTTTTGCACCACGTCACAAGCGAAGTAACTGGTGGCCAGGGCTATGGTGCACAGCAAGCACCATCGAGGGGCCCCTCCCTGAACCTCTGAGGTGCTCTGGAACACTCCAACGAGCAGCACAGCACTGTACTGGACCTTTGCTGTGCCAGCATTGCAGGGGTTGGGCAGCCCTGGCACCCAGGGCTCACCTGAAGCACTGTGCAGCCTGGAGGGAAGGGGGTGTGATCCAGCTCTCTCCTCTGGGCATACCTGGGCACTGACCCATCAGTAGGAGAACACCCCATGGGTACACACTTACCCAGTGAGCTACAACAGAGCCACAGCCCTGGGTGAGCTCTCTCTGTGTGATGGCAGGGAGGTGGGAGAAGGCAGCCCACCCCATAGCTCAGTACCCAAGGAGCTGCCAGGCCAGGGGCCACCACAGCTCGGTCATCTGAAAGTGGCCACAGGCTCCCATGCACTCTCACTGCTGGGCTGGAAATACGCATCTGGAGCAGCAGCACCACTGCGCCCTCCACGGCCAAGATGCTCTTTAGCAAAGCCAAAGCCATCACACACCACCACCAGAGACATCCTGCAGCCTTTGGGAAAGAGGCACCAGCATAATTTTGCTGGTGACTCCAGCAGTTCAAGGTGGGGATTCTGTCTGTCTGTCCAGCTCCCTTTGTCTAGTCATTGCCTGGCACCAGCCTTGGTGCTCTCACCAGCCCATCACCCTGAAACATGTGCCTGGGGACATAGCTCCTCATCCACGGGTGCTGGAGCAATAGGGCCCAACTTTTATGGCTGTTGGAACAGCCATTAGAACAACAGCCTTTGGAACAAGGGCTGGCAAGGAGACTCCAGGTGGGCACCCTCTGTGCCAGTGGATGTGCAAGAGAAGAAGCAGGCAGAAATGCAGGGGCTGCAGCACCCACCCTGCTGGAGCTGAACCCACAGCTATGCCTGTGCTGATTCAGCCACCACCAGTGAAAAAGACCTGCAGGGCCAGTGTGTTCCATGGGGCAGAGCCCAGAAACTGAGAGGTCCCATCAACACAGAAACTGGGGGTCCATGGGATGCACATCTGCATCCCAGGGGTGCTGGTGCATGCAGCATCCCAGGGCTCTTGAAAAAGGGCTGCAGATGGTGCCAAAAGAGCTTAGACCCAGAGATTTTGGGGCATATGCTGCATAGGAAGAGCCAACTCAGGGAAACCCTCTCCTTCCTAGCCAGGAAGCCAGGAATGATGGCTGCAGGATGGGTCACATTACAGCAGCTCACTGGGCCGCCCTCTCTCCCAATTTAGGGTCCTCTCTCTCTCTCTAACAGGTGGGAGATGATGAAGACCCCAAGGCAGTTCAGCTCCTCACCCACAAAAGAGCTGTGGGCTCCCCAGGAGCACTCCCCTGCTGACCCCCAACTGAGCCCAAGCAGCAGCCATAGGTGCTATGGGTGCATTGGAGACCTACACCTTGCATATCTCCTGTCTCCACCCCCACCACAGTCTCCTTTCTATAGGAACGGAACAGGGGCCAGAAGCCCAGAGAACCCCTGTATCACAATGAGCCAGGGGTCAGTCCCTGACAGCTCTCAGCTGACATGTCACCTCTTGTGTCACCCACCTAGTGCGATGGGTTCCCATGCAAAGAGCAAATACCTCTCAAAAGCTTTGCCGTCCTCTCTCTGTGCAGGAAGTACCTCAGCAGGTGCCACAGTGTGCATGGGTTAACATGGCCGGTTGCAGCCCACAGTGCTCCGGGGCAGGATAAGGCAGGAACCAGGACCTGCTCTGGCTGCGTTTCCTTCCTCCAATTCAAAGCTCACTCCAGGCACTCAATAGCCAGTTTCTTCCTGTTGCAATTCTTGTTAGCTCACAAAGCAGCTAATTACAGGCCTGCAGCTGCCATTTGGAGTGGCAGCAGTGCTGGGTTATGCCCAGGCACAGGAGGAAGATACCTCAGCTCTGGCAGTGGCGGTGGGGCCAGACCCTAAGGTTTTAGGGCCAGCCAGCCCAGGGGAGCCACTACCCACCTCAGGGACCAGACCCAGAGCTTTTGGTGGGGGCCAAGCACCAGGGCACAGTATTTATTGATTTAATGCAGGCATGGTACTGATGGCACCTTCTGTACTCTGTGCCCACAGGGACCCAGCACCCTGAACATAGGGAGAATCCATCCCATCACCCCTCTTGTCCCTGGGCACCAAACCACCAACATGCCTATCACCACATTGACGCTCTTGTCTGCAGAAGCCCCCATTAACTTTCTCATTCCTGGAGTCCCTACTGTGCTATCACCCCTCCTGTCCCCAGCATCGCCACACCTCTCCTGTCCTCAGCACACTGTCCATCCCATGACCCCTTCTGTCCCCCCTGCCCCTGTTACACTGTCACCCCGATACCCCCCCACCACTCCTCTAGTCTCTAGCATTCACCACCAATCTCCCTGTCCCCAGTGCCCTGACCACACTGTCACCCCCTGATGCTGTGCCCCCCCGGAAGCACCCGGCAGGGCTAAGCTGATTACCTCCCTTAATACCCCCATGGCCCAGAAGAGACATTTCAGGCAAACATTGATGCACCTTCCCCTGCACTGCAGGAAGACTCGGTCTCCCTGGGGACTGAGGGATCTCTGGAGTGGGGGACCAGTCTGCAGAGCTGCCAGGAAATCGCAGATCCAGAGGATCCGATGCTGCACAGTGCAAGCAGACCCCTGGCTCTGGAATCCCAGTCTCCCCACCCTGAGCTCTAGCTCTCCATGCACTGGTACCCCCAGGGTATTGCTGGGGTGCACATGGATTTGTGAGTCCCCACAAAGCTACAGCAAAAGAGATGAGGGATTTCCACCCCATCTCTTCCATAAACTCTTCCTTGATGCTGATTCTGCAACTGGAATTATCAGACATCTTTCCACCCATTCCCCCTCCTCAGGCCTGCAGACAGAGCCCTGCCCATGTCTGTGGCATAGGTACCAACTCCTTAGAGCCCCGTGGGTTGCCTGTGTCCCACATCCCAGCTCCTCCACACTTCACCCCCACAAGGGTTCCTTTTCCACAGTAGGAACCAGCTGAGCACAGGTAACCCCAGACAACAAGGTGGGGACATTATCTCCAAGAATAAAACCACATGGGCAGCACCCCAGCTGCTGTGTGGAGAAACACTTGGTCTGCACGAGTGTGGATACCTCACCATGAGAGGTTTGAAGGGATGGGGTGGCTGAGTGGGACCATTGCCACTCCCGGGGGGGCCCAGACGACCTTTCCGGTGCCTCAAGAAAAAACTGGGCTGCTACCTGCAGACTGACTCACAGGATGTTGGGGGGCTGAGACACATGCCCTGTGCTCAGCAAGGCAGTCAGGCCTCTGCAAGCACTATGGACGCAGCACCAGTCCTGCTGTTTTGCTCCCAAGAGTGGCTTGGAGCTGCCGCAGCTTCAGAGGTTTGCATGGGGGTCCCTGGGGCCACTGAGCCCACTATGTCCCAGTCCTGTCCCCAGTGCAGTGACGGACAAGCAGGCAAGGAGGAAAAGCCAAGAGATAGACAATCCTACCACAGGCTGAGCCTGGGAACTTCCCAGGGGATGGCTCCTACCTAGCCATGCCCAGCTGGGAAGTTTGAGCAGTCTCTGCACCACTGCAGTGCAGGGGCAGCCATTATCAACACCAGCATCTGTGCTCCCACCCACAGCCCTGCAGAGCGGCACGAGGAGGAGCAGCAGTGGGGAGCCAGCAGGTCAAACGTGGCCAAATGGGTCACTTGGACTGGAAACAACTCAGATTCTGCTGAGCATCTTCTCCAGATATCTGGGATGTGAAGTGATGTCTGTGGCAGTGGGGTTCAGAATTATTAAAAAATGGGATTCTAGCCTGTCATCCCATTTGGAAATTTTTTTTTTGCTTACAATAATAACAATGATAATAATAGATTAAATTTGGCAATCTCAAGAAGCGGGGAAAAATACAGCTCTCACTCATGTTCCAGGAAATGAAGCCAGAAAACAAAGCAAGGCAGGGCCTCTGCCCAAAGCCTGGTGTGATGCATAGAGACATGTGGGAGAAAAAAGCCCAGCTGAGGAGCAGTAAACAAACCTAAACCACCCTGCAGCACCTCCAAAGCACTGCTGCCCTTCCTCTAGCTCGAATCAGGCTCACAGCAAGATGAGGATGTTACTGAGCCACATGCAGCTGCATCCTGGGAGATGGCATCTGCTGCAGGGACTCTGGGTCGCAGCGCCAGCCAAGGAAAGTGAGGAGGAGGAGATGCCAACCCCCATCTGAAGAAGCTTTGATGGAGCTGCAGAGGCAGGAGGACATGGGTATGGTGGTGCAGGACCTTCTCCCTGGCTCTCTCCTTGCCAAGAGCCAGTTTCAGCAGCATACTACAGAGCAGGAGCTGCTCCTGGGCTTGCCACCTCCACCTCGCAGCCATGCCCAGAGAAAGCCAAGCTTGGCCCCATCTGCCCAGGAAAGGCAGTGAGAAGAAGAAAGTGAGAAGAAACAGCCAATGCTTCCTGTGCCTCACTGCACTCAGAGGAAGGTGGTGGGGTCAGGACAGAGACTGCTTTACCTGCCCAGCATCCCAGGGATATTTCTTCAGCCATCCCCAGGAGAAACCTACCTGGAGCTCCCCACTGCCACATGCCACACAACCTCGAACTCCTGGCAATGGGATGCTGCTGTTGAGAACAGCGCAAAGACACTGTTCCCAGCTTCTCTCAGGGGAAAGAGGTTGAGCTGAAAATCTAACTCCATGTGTGCCAAGAGCGTGCAATATCCCAGCACTGGAACAGGCTGCTGGTGCCAGGCCCCTCACACTCACCTCACCTCCAGCATCCCCCCCTAGGGCTGGGAAGAGGGGGAAAGGGAAGGGGAAACTGTCACCACCCCTCCTGACAGCACCCAGGGACAGTCACCCCAGTAGCCCTCAAGGGACCCTGCCCAACCAGCACTGCCAGGAGATGGTCCCACACTAACCCCTAAATTCAGAAGGAGCGGAGATTATGCTGGATCACTGATGGCTCATCCGAGCCGCCTGGATCTCCTTCGTCCTGCCTCAGACTGTGTCAGCAGTACCTCTGGCTGGGCCACTCCAGCCTTGGCTCGTGGGAAGAGGGGGAGCGCAGGAGCATTCCTACCTCTGCCTCCAACCCTCCGACGTGGAAACACACAGTTTTGATCCACTGGGAGATTTAAAAATTATTGCAGCTTCCCGCCGTCCCTCAGAGCACGGGAAGCATGGTGAGGGCACCCGGGCCCCGGCTGACAGCAGGCTGCCTGCTCGGCGTCCGCCTGCCCGGCGTCTGCCCTGCCGGGAACCAGAGAAGGGAAACAATATCGGATCCGCAAACAATGCTGAGAGCCAGGAGGCCCTTCCTGGCTCCTGCGCCAGCGAGGCGGAAAGCACCTGCCCGAGACAGGCCGTACCTAGGCAGGGACGCGGCACCTCCCCGGGACGGGCAGCCGCAGCCTTCCCCGCAGGCAGCAACGGGGCCCGGGGCTGGCTGGGGTTTTTGGGCCGCTGTTTGGGCCGCTGCCCATCATAGCCCCGCGCAACCCGGCAGCGGGCACAGAGCAAGGGGACACGAAGCATGCCCAGTGCCAGACGCCCCAGGAGGGGAAATGCCCTAACCCAGACGACGAAACTCAAACAAATCAAACCTGAACGCCCCGAAACAACCCTTCAGCAGACAGCAGGGCAGCTTAGGGCGGTGCTGCACGGGAGGGCGCGAAGGCCACCCATTCTTTCTGCCCCGGCGGAGAGCAGAAACGCCACCGTCACTGGTGTAGTGGGGTGATGCTGCGGCCGCTCCCGGGGCAATGAGGCAGGTGGGCAAACAGGGTTCCCTCCAGCGCAGCCCCCGGCGGCTCCCCGAGATGGCTCGGTCACTGCAGCACCTTTATTTTTTTTCTTCGTTTCGGTGTTTTTTGATGTTGTTTTAATTTTTCCCTACCAATAAAGGTGCTTCATGAGGGCCGCTCCTATGACTATGTGCTCCTTCCCTACTCCAGGATCCATATCTGTGGGTCTCCAAACAGCTGCTGGGGACCAGCCCTGCGGCGCTGTCACCCGCTGCCAGGCCCCTGCCTGCAGCAGCGGACAGGAGAGTGACGGGGAGGCGCTGCGTGGTGTGAGAAAGCCCCGTGGGGCTTTGTGGCAGGGGCACCTCCTATCTTGCTTCCACCCAAGAACACGAACACCCACGGATGCTGATCCCTCATGGGGATGGGGATAATGAGGGAGAACAGAGGGGGCAACCGCACCAGGGTTCGTCGTGGGAGGGGACACGAGCATCCGCGGGGGAAGGGAGAGGACAGGGACACGGGAGTGGGGGAACGAAGAGGTACTCACCGGCACGGGCGAGGCGCAGACGGAAGGATCCGAGGGCGGTGAGCAGTAGCAGCAGCGCTCCGCGGCGGGCGGCAGCGCCCCGGGCCGCCACCATCGTCCACGGACACGGNCCGGGGATGCTCTGAGCGCTGTGCCTCAGAGCCAGCTCCAGTGCCTAAGGGGGCTCCAGAGACCTGGAGAGGGACTTTGGACAGGGGCCTGGAGTGACAGGATAAGGGGGAATGGCTTCCCACTGCCAGAGGTCAGGGTTAGATGGATAGTGGGAAGAAATTCTTCCCTGTGAGAGTGGAAAGGCTCTGGCACAGGTTGCCCAGAGAAGCTGTGGCTGCCCCATCCCTGGAAACGTTCAAAGCCAGGTTGGACAGGGCTCTGAGCAACTGGCAGGTGTTGCTCATGGCAGGGGTGTTAGACTATATGACCTTGAAAGGTCCCTTCACACGCAATGCAGTCTGTAATGCTATGTTGGGATCTGGTTGTTCCCCCAGTCCCATATGAATGGCATAGACTGGGAGTGAGGAACTGGGGAATCTTACCTGTGGGTCATGTGGCTGCTGGGGTAGTGTTCAGGCTGATGGCTGGAGGTGTCTCATCCCTGCCTGCTCTGCAGCTGTGGCACCTGAGTTTGAGTGCTGGGTTTGTCAGACCTCATCTGCAGCCATTGGCTTTGGATAGAGCCATGCACTGCCAAACCACCCCCTTCCTTCCCAGTCAGAGGCATGTCCCTGGGTCACTCCCTTGCAAAACCTCTTTCCATATCCTGGATTAGTCTCACATCTCTAGGGCTTGCTTTCCAACCTCTATGTCCTCTTCAGAGTACAAATGTCCCATCTGGCTGCAGGACAGTGGATGCTTGGTGGAGATGTGCCTCCACAGCCACAAGCCCCAGCAATGCCACATGGACGCCCCAGAGATGCCACCTGGACACCCCAGTCACACCAATAGCCATGTCCAGCAAGGATGCCAGGTTGTCCCTGCATGCTGCAGAGCTCCCAGGCTACCCAAGGTTTTCCCCCATAGAGTCAGGGGATGCTCTGCAAAATCTTGGCATCCAGTCTCTGGCCCCATGCTCTGGGCACAGACCTGAGGCCTTGGCACGAACACAAATGACATGATGCTGTATGAGACATGCTGTCTGGGATCCCACTGGCCAGCATGTGCTGCCTGATTCTCAGCGTAGGGATTCCCATGGCTGTGCTATGCTGTGTGGCTGGGCTCAGCCCCAGCCAACACACTCGCAGTGGGAGCCCTGTTAGAGTGTCAGTGGTGCCCTGGCAGGCTGTCAGCCTGCTCGAGCCTGTCCAAGGAATGCTGAGAGTGAGCTGCCATGGTGTGGTGTGACAAGGACATCAGGCCTGGCTCTGTAAGGAACAGCCACCCGCCTCTGGCTCCCTCTGCCACCATGGCTGAGCAGGAAGGTGCCAGGCAGAGGTAAGTGACAGCATGGCATGGGGCCAGCCACGTCATCTGCTCCCAGCAGAATTGTTACCTCTTAAATTTTCTTTATTCCTTAATTTCCTTGGCCCTTTTCACAAAGTCCTCTGTGAAAAAAAAAAAAAATCCTTATCTGGGATTTTACTTCCCCAAGAAAAAGCTGCTGTCATGGTTTAGGAATGGCACTCTCCAGTTTAGTGCCCCCTGCCCAAGACTCTCCCAAACCAGATGCTGCTCACTCCCTCTCTCCCTCCCCCTCTCCCTCCCTCTCTCCCTCCCTCCCTTCCACCATCTCCTTCCTGCTCTGGGAATGGAGTTGAGAACTGGAGGCACAAAAAGGTGAGTTGAGATAAAAACCATTTACTGGACACAGCACATCTGTGAATGACCTCAGCACTCTCCAGCATCACACTCAGCCATGGGGCTGTGACACTATTTCTTCATCTAGGATCAAGTGGTTGGTGGGGAGATGGACGGGGCCTCAGGAGTCCCAATCACAGTGGGGCTGAGTTGGATCCTCCAGCACTGATCCATCAGGGACAAGCAAGGCTGGCAGCAAGGTGGGACCTGATCCCCTGAGAGAGCCAGAGAGGGACCCACTAAAGCCATGGTCAGCACCCCGGGGGATTGCAAGATCCTACTGGATGAAAGCTTGGGAAACCACCTGTGCCTCTACCCTGATTGCAGGCACTTCCAATCCTCTGGCAGGGATGCCTCCCTTTATTCAAAAATTATATACATGTAGATTGTAAAACATACACATGAATAGACATTTTAAAACGACAAGATAAAGATTTAATAAACATTCACTTAAAATATTATTTTATTTTGTTTATTAGTTTGTATATATTTGCACCAAATATATAATACCAAAGCATATTTGCCCAAATATACTTTCTTCCTGCACCCTGATGAGTTGTCCTGTGTACCCCTGGAGTTGCATGCACCCTGGCTTCTCTGGAGGAAGCAGGGGTCTCCCCTGAACTCTGAGAACAGGAATTCATTATTCTTTTATCCCTGGTGACACTCCTGGTCCTTTCAGCAAGCTCCACCGGTCCGTATTGTGGTGTGGTCTCATCTATCAGTGTCAGGAGAAGTGAGGCGAGCTGGTTCCTGCAGCTGGGCAGGTTTGGGAAGTTGAGCATTAAAACATAAAAGAGAAAGAAAAGGCACAAAAAATCCCTTCTAAGCACAAGGAAGAGGCTGGTGAAACAGAGCTTCTCCCGTAGCAAACAAGCAACATACAGACACCAGGGAGGGACTCTGGAAAGAGTGGAATGTCTGCAAGGAAAGAAAAGAGACTGTGCTTGAAGATGAAGGAGTGCAGGAAGCCCATGAGTATGGCTTGCAGAGTTACATGGGATAAGTATTCGCCCTTCAGCCATGTAGTTGGGGACAGACAGTCCTGCTGTGTCCTCAGTAGAGCACACTGGAGGTCAGACATCTCCTGCTCCCAATGTTCAAGAGGACAAGGACAACTTACGGCCAGTGACAATATGAGGGCACCGGGACAGCAGCATTAGGGAGAGAGGAGAGTCTCCAGAGATTTCCCGAGGGAGGGAAATGTGGCTGCACCTGGACTCAGGAAGAATGAATGTGGCCTCCAGCAGTGAGGGTGCAAAGTTTTTTTGTGATGAGGGAGAAGAGGAATCCGACCCCAGACATCTGCAAGGCTTCAAGGGAAAGAAAGAAAACTTGGTGGGCGCAAGAGCTCTGGGCCTGCAGAGCAGTCTGCCTGCCTGCAGGATCCTTGATTGGAGAGTCAGTGGTCTGGTCATCACAGTGGAATCTTGAGGCACCAGTATGGCACAGGATGCCAAACTGGCCATGGGAACAAAGGGTTACAGTGTGGGAAAATATTGATGCTGTGTTATGTTAGTGAGACCTTTCTGGGTGCTGCACAGGAAGCCCACTTGAGGAGGAAGCTGAGCTGGGCTGTCAGGATCCCTGAAGAGTAGAGAGTCCATTGGAGAAGATATGGTGCAACATGATCAGCCTGGAGAAGTGAATCCTGGTTGGGAGATGGCTGCATCAGGGAGGAGAGCCCTTTGCTCGAGCATGCTGCTGTGGGCCACCCTGGAGGGGCAAGCCTCCAAGAGCTGGCAGCCGAAACCCAGTGCCAAAAATTACTTTGACCCAGGAATCAGCTCCATAGATCTAATGCACCAGGGTTTGGACAGGGCTTGGGATATCTGTGTGGTTTCGATATACTCCTGGGTGTATATTGAAAGGGGAAAGGCTCTTCTGCGCTCACAACCGCCAGTTCCCATGGTCAGTAGCACTTGGGGAACTCTGGGGTCTTACACAGTGCCTTCCCAGGAGATTTGAGGCCCAAAGTGCTCACTTCATGGGGCAAATACAGCAGGTGTTTGGGATCCTAAATCCATTTGTCATCACTGAAAACTTTTCCCTTTACCTAGAATAAATCTGTTTAACTACAATTCTGTGTTCACAGAGCCTTTGAGTTGATTTGATGAAGCAGAGATGGAAAACTACATGGCTGGTCCATTGGGAAGGTATTACACAGGCACACCCAGCACAAGACTCCTGGGGAAGCCACACACCCTCAGCTCCCTCCCTATACGCTGTGACTTCTCCATGACCAAGGGCATACCAAAGACCTGGTATCCCTAGGACAGCACCGCAGTCTGGGCTGCCAGAAAATGAGGTTGGGTTCTCTGGTACCAGTTGCCTTACTGGTAGTTGGAGGGTGCAGAGGGTTGAGGCACAGCAGACTGTGTGTCCTCTGACAGCAAAACTCCCCAGCCCATGAGCCAGGGCAGGAGAAACTGTCAGAGGTGCTGTGTGAGTGGGATGCAAGTGGCATCTTCATTTCATTCTCAGATGACTGTAGGGCTTTGCAATTACATCTGTTGATCTGATAGTCATTAGGGAATGATCAGCCAGTCATTGGCAGGGGCTGCTTGCCTTTCTGCTAATTAAATTGCATTTGATTTGCAATCAAATCTAATGAGTCAAGTGAGCTTGAGGTAGGCTCAAGTGAAGCACAGGCCAGCTCCACAGCCTTGCTGTGCATGAAGAGCCACATCCCAGGGACGCTGCCAGGAACCGCCCTATGGCACAGGGCAACGAGAGACACGTCTGCAAGGTGAGCAGTGCTGTGTTTGTGGCAGGGGCAGGGCTCCTGCCGTGCTGCCAGCAGGTGACCTGTGGACTTTGACACATGCACCAGTGTATTGGGTTGGCATGGTCAGGCTTTGGTAGTGGGGGGGCTATAGGGGTAGCTTCTGCGAGAAGCTGCCAGAAGCTTCCATCATATCCAGCAGAGCCAATCCCTGGTGGCTCCAAAGATGGACATGCCACTGGCCAAGGCTAGGCCAATTAGGAGTGTTGGTAATGCCTCTGAGATTACATATTTAAGAAGGAAAGAAAGAGACTTTTGTGCAGTTGTAATTGTGGCCAGATAAGAGCAGGGCGAGAATATATGAGAGGAAAGCTCTGCAGACACCAAGGTCAGTGGAGAAGGATGGGAAGAAGCTGCTCCAGGTGTCGGAGCTGAGATTCCCCTGAGCCTGTGGTGAAGACCACGGTGCCCCTGGAGCCCAAGGACAGCACAGGAGTGCAGAGATCCACTTGCAGCTCCTGGAGGAGCCTATGCTGGAGCACGGAGATGCCTGAGAAGAGGCTGTGACCCCATAGGAAGCCCATGGTGGAGCAGGATTCTGGCAGGGACCTGCAGACCTGTGGAGAGAGGAGCCCACACTGGAGCAGGTTTGCTGGTAGGAGCTGTGACCTCGTGGGGGACCAATGCTGGAGCAGCCTGTTCCTTGAAGGACTGACCCCATGAAAAAGTGACTCACATTGCAGCAGTTTGGCTAGGACTGTTGCTTGTGAGCTGGACTCACATTTGAGAAGTTCATGGAGAACTATTCCCCATGGGACGAACCCTATGCTGGAGCAGGAGAATTACTTCTGTCCCTGAGCAGTGTCCCATTCCTGTCTCCCTGCACCACTGTGGGGAAGGAGATAGAGCTGGTAAAGAGGGAGGGGTTGGGGGGGAAGGTGTTTTCAACGTCTTATTTTACTTTCCATTACCCTGCTATGATTTTGTTAGTAATAAATTCAATTAATATCTCTAATTAGAGCCTGTTTTGCCTGTGATGGTATTTGTTGAGTGATCTATCCCAGTCCATATCTCAACTCGTGAATCCTTTGTTATATTTTCTCTCCCCTGTCTGCAGAGGGGAGAGATACAGAGGCTTTGGTGGGTGCGTGGGGTCCAGCCATGGTCACCCCATTACAGCCAGACACCCTGTTCTGGCATGGAGTGCTCCTCAGGCAAGTGCTTCTCTGGCTGCCAGGCCAGGAGAGATACAGCGAGTACAGCCCTGACTGCTGGCTGTGGAAGAGGGGCAGGGAACAGACCAGGGCAGAGACCCCAGCACAGGGCTGCTGCTTCTCTCCTGCACCTCTCTTCACAATAGGTGTGTCTGGCAGCCTCAGTGGTTTGGGATTGTGATTTCAATAGACCCCTGGATGTGTATTGAAAGAGGAAAGGCTGTTCTGGGCTCACACCCACCGGACACCAGCGGCACTTGGGAAACCCTGTGGTCTCACTCTGCACCATCCAAGGCAGATGGACGAGCCTGGTCCTGATGTGTGCATGTTGTCTGAATGACTCTTGCTGTGGTGACCACACCACCAGCTGGTGAAGGGTGCTACACCCGTCACATGCAAAGGAACATCCAGGAGCCTCTAACATGTGACTGCTCCAGGCAGGCTGGTTGGGCACCCATGCACTCAGGTTTTTCTGGGGTGGCCAAGAGCCCACAGGTCCAGAGCAGCAACTGGGACCTGGCTCAGAGGCTGAAATTAAAGTGTCATCCTTGTGCCAGCTGGTGCTACTCTTACAACCTGAGATGATCCCATACAGTCTCATTTTATTTTTAAAAAGAGAAAAAATGAAAAGTCAAGAGGATTAACTATCACATATGGCACAGAGATTGTCTGGAAAGACCAGCTTAGCTTCCCTCTGAGTGCTTAAGCCGATATTAGCAAATACAAGCCATAAACAACATTGGGAAGCCTAAATGGAACCCAGCGTGATTGCATCAATTTAAAGAATCTGATTAGAAATAGCATAAATATTCTTTAACTTATTGGAGACAGCTGAAGGCAACAATGTAAGACAAACAACAAAGACACCAGCATCTGGTGCCTTGCTCCTCTGCTTTGAGAAATTACAGCTGCAATTTATTCAAAGGCTCTGGCAACAGGAATTTAACACTAGAAAATATTTGAAAGTAGCTGGTTAAATTCAAAGAAAATAAGCTGATAGAAAAGTGAAAAAACCCTTCATCCACCTTGGCCAAGAAGGAGCTTGGGTGGATCCTCAGAATGGACAATCTCCTCTGCAAACACTTCAGAAGCTCTGTCCTACCAACAGAGAAGGGCAAGTGAGTAATAAGACGGAGGAGATGACATTTCCAGACAAAATAATACTCAAACATCACGGCAGCATCCCATCTGTCACTTACACTCCCTTTGGTGCCTTCTAGTTTTCACCAGATGATGAGAAGAAGAGAATGTGCCAGGCTCTGCAGAGGTGGTCAGAGGGACAACAGATAAGTAGGTTCCCTCACAGTATAGCAGATAGTCACAAAAGCTGCAATAAATGCCGGGTTTGGTTGATGTCTCAGAAAACTATGACACAAGGCAGACTGAATGCAACTTTTGTGCAGGAAAATCACACCTCAGAAATACACCTCTCTGGAGGAGTCAACAAGACATGGGTGGTGGACATCGCCTGCTCAGCTGGCAAAAGTCTATCAAAGCTCGCAGGGGACAAGCTGGCATAGGTTAGGGAAGAAGATCTCATTAAGATAAATCACAGAATTATTCAAGCTGGAAGGTCATCCAGTCCAACCTCCTTTCTCAAGCAGAGTCCCCCAGAGCAGTCACTCAGGATTGTGTCCAGACAGGTTTTGAGTTCCTCCAGACATGACTCCAGAACCTCTCTGGGCAGCCTGTCCCAGTGCTTGGTCACCCACACAGTAAAGAGTGGCTGAGAGAGAGAGAAAGGGAAGAAAGTCACCCAGGGAGGTCACTGTGCTGACTGACAGATACCTGGTAAAACATCTCATCCACGTGCAGCGAGTGCCAGAGGGAGCAGCATGAGGAGGTATTAAGAGAAGATCCGAGAATAGGACAAGGCTCCATGTAAATCCCAGTTGTACCCCCACCTTTTCAGGGAGGTGAAGGTCCATGTCTGCCACATAGCCCCAGGAGGGACATGGCCTGAACAGGGGAAGGAGAGAGAAGGATGAGAGGGGAAGCTGGGACGACAAGGAGGCTTGTCAAACGTTTAAGATCTGGAACAGCATAAGGAGCATGGATAGAGATGATCTTGCATCACCAGCAGTCATCAGCTGCCAGTCTCAAACTGCTCCTCAGCCATCAAAGGCTGTCCCAGCACTTCCTTTGCCTCAATACCCCTCTGCTCTCTCCATCAGTGTTTGGGACCCTGATGTCTGGGCTGATCCCCACTGCACCAGCCTGGTCCCCACCAGCCCTGGTGTGTTTCCACGGCCCCTGGCTGAGCAGCTGAAGATGGAATCAGCATGACAAGCAAAAGGGAGAGCAGAGGCGAGTGAAGCTCCTTGCTGCAGGATGCCACCATTGCTGAGTAGGTGCTTAAACCCAGGAAGCCCTTAGGAACATTCAGGGAAGAAAAGTCCCTTTTTATCAGATATATGATGACATCTGGCCAGATTTGCTGTGGGGGATAAAGGAGCATTGGATGAGCAGCAGAGACAGATACAAGCTCAATGGAAGGGCTGAGGGACTATGGAGGGCTGCATAGGGACCCACCGCCTGCTCTGCATGGATGGGACTTACACCCAGAAAACACCGAACTGTCAGCCTGTGTGCTCTGGGACCCCAGCTCCAGTGGGGGTTTTCTCTGTGTGGTGCCCAGGGGCAGAAACCACAGGCAGCTCTCCAGCTTTGGCTCCAGAGGATTCTGACAGCCATGCTCCACAAAAGTTTGCAGTGACTCAGAGAGGTCCCAAATCTGAATCTTGCCCTGCCTTGGCTCAGCCTGAGCTGTTGGATGAGCTCCTGGGGCTCCCAGGGAGCAGAGAGCTGCAGCCACTGCAGGGCAAGAGGAGGAAAGATGGTGGATGGTGCGGGTGGATGCAGCCCTCCATCCAAACTTCAGCTTCACTCTCTGTGGCCTTTCTCCATGATCCCCTCTTGCCCACAGGATCCCCAGCCTCACTGCACTCTTTGCCTTATCTCTGCCTGGCCTGGTCCTGCCCCTCTAGGAGGCACCCAGGAGGGAAAATCTTGTGGCTCTGGAACCGTCCTCACTTGGGCGAGCTCAGCTGGGATCACTCCTGGCTGTTCACCATCCACAGCTCCCAGGAGGACAACAGGAAGGACCACCGGGCCCAGCACCCCAGGTTCTCCCCAGACAGCTACACCAAGATCTGGAGAGGGTTTCTGTTTATTTGGCAAAAAGCAGGGACTGTGTGCTGGAGGAGCAGGGGTTGTGTCAGCATCCTGACAACAGAGCTTGGAAGAAGGGTGGTGGAGCAGGAGCCTGGAGCTTCAGAGCATGGGTCTTGCATTGCTTGGCAGGAGTATCCACAAGCCAGTCTGCACTTGCTGGAAAACAGGTGGGAGAGGTGGGGTCTGGGTGAGGCAATGAGACCAGCAGGACTCTCCATTATGATCAGTGCATTCTTCTCCAGTTCTCCCCAGATTTGTAGGGTGAGGCATCTCCAGCAATGGATTTCTAGTAACCCCTACAGCTGTGTGGTGGGAAAGCACAGGCCGGGGGGGGGCAACAGCAAATATGGTTTGCATGGTGAGACACCAACGCACTCTGGCCAGGTTTGCCAGTCCACAAGCCCAGGGTCCCTTTGGCAGGAGCCAGTGTCCTGGTCCTCACTACTCAAAGGGCTGCGCAGACATTTCTCTGGTGGTTTCAGCTGATGTGCCCATGTTCAGTGCCAGGCACTTCCCACTGGGGGTCTCTGGACACTGCTCCTTGGGAATCCCTAGGTACTGCTACCCTGCTATAGAGCAGTATCCAAAGGAGTAGTCCTACCTCTGTGCAAGCTCCAGCACCAGTTCAAACAGCTCAACCCCAGAGGAATTCAAAGAGTTCTTGGCGGCCCTTGCCTTGGGGGCACCAAGAGGGTCAATTTCCAGGAGAGAACATTGCAAACACCATGTTGCACTGTGGCAACTCACCTATGGTTCACCAAGTCTGCATTCCTCTGTGGAAACAAAGAGAAAGCCTGAGTCCGGCACTGTGGTCTGAATAGTCCCATTTAGCACCCAAAACAGACTAGCCAGAAGGAACTTGTGGGTTTCTCCTTGCTCAGTGTGCCCAGCCAGAGCACTGCTGGCTGCTGGCCCTCCCTCCTGCCAGCTCGGACCACAAAGTGGTGGCACTGATGGGCTGAGCTGGTCCCTGTCTGCATGTCCCTGTATTGGCCCTGCGCAGTGCTCACCCTGCCTGGGTAAAATCCAGATCGTCTTGTCGGTGAAGCCGTTCAGCTTGGCAAGTCTCTTGAACAGCAACTTGATTTTGGGTCTCACCCACTGGGTTCTGCCTAAAGACAAAGACATGAGTTAGCTCCAGGCTGTGCCTGACCCTGCATCTCCTGGGAAGCTGGTGAGTGTGTCCATCTGAGGGTGGGATGGATGGCAATCCCTGGGAGAAGACTGGAGGCACTGGTGGAGGTCCTGGAGAGCAGTGGTGGCCAAGCACATGAGACACCCCACCCAGGGTACAAGATGAGCCAGAGGTCCTGACACCAGCACAGTGAGTCCTCTCTTGGTTCCTGTCCCCACTGATTCTGTTCTGCCTGTGCAGCAGGACCCCCACTCTCCACCCAGCAACTTACCCAAGGCCACGGACTTGCAGCACAGTGCTGGCAGCCTGTGCTCCAACATCCCCTGCCACCCCAAACCACTGCTCCTTCCCTGCTATACAGGGAACACATGGTAGTCCCTGCCTTGCTCCTGGCACCTCACCCAGGGCAGGAGTGAAGAGAGAGTGTCCCCTGGCTCCTGGCCTTGCAGGACCCTCAGAAGCACCCCACACCTCTGAGCAGTTCACTGCTGCTGGTTACGCACTGTAAAGTCTCAGCATGTGCAAGGTCTTCTCGTCCTTCTCTTTGGTGGCAAAGACAACCATGTAGGAACTGCCATCGGTATCCACCAGCTGCACCGTCTTATTGCCTCTGTCTGCAAAAGGATGTGGAGAAAAATTAATCACCTCCTCCTGGAAACCCCCATACTGCAAAGGGACTGTAAGAGCATGAAGCCCACCAAGCCTGTCTTTCCTTGATATCTCCCCACTATGGATATTCTCAGTTCAGTCGAAGAAAGAATTAGAAATAATGTAGCCTGGGAAAGCTAGAAAAAGGAATTATAAACAAATTGTAATCTCTTCTCTGTAGCTATTGTTTATAGTAGCTGTCCTTGGAGTGTGTTATTCTTAATTTACCAATGGGATGAGAGGTGTTGTCTCTAAGACCAATCAGGTCTTGCTTTAGCGCATCGTGTTACAAAAGGCGCGCCTGATTTTCATTAAACCCCTTTTTCTCTTCTCACCTTCTGATGAGTGGAGTCCTTCGTCCTTATTCCTAGCTCAACAATGACACCCCATCCTGGTTTTCTCTCTTGTTGAGGCTCCTCTGAAAGCCTGGGGGAGCCCACAGACCACAGCAGAGCCAGAGGGATGGGGAGGCGAGGGCAGAAAGGACTGTGGATGGTCAGTGCAGGCTGTTGGCCAATGTCAGACTGATCCTTGGGCTGGGAATGGTGGAAAAACACTCCTGCTCCATCCCCTGGGAACATCCACTCACAGCCTCTTTGCAGAAGGAACCTGCTTTTCCCCAGGGTTTAAGCTTCGTCTGAATGTGTTTATCACAGAGGGAAGGACTGGGGGGTCTGCCATGTTGCTGGGCCACCAGCCCTGGGATGCAGCTGGCAACTGAACGCAGAGGGATGGACCCACTCAGGATACAGGAGGGGCAGGCAGTCCTGAGGGCCATGTCCCTAGGAACAGCCAGCTGCTTGAGACATGGATGGTGGGACATGCCTCCATCCTGCCCCAAGAGCCAGGCACCCCCACTCACCAGAGCTGTAGTATTCACCCGGGCTGCCTGTTGGCCTGTAGATCGATTCAAACTTCATACATCTCCCAGGGCTGCAGAACAGTGAAGGATGCTCCAGCTGAGGTGAAGTGACCCCCTTTCCCCCCCCCTGTTCAAGGGTCACTATCCCAGGTGTGAGACTTGCTGTTCAGAGATGGGATAGTGTGGCCAGGGCAGGAGGGGACAGATACCACCCTTGGAACAATGGGTACCTGGGCTGGAAGGGGACAGTACTGGCACCTGGGGATTATTCATGCCCTCACTCATGCTCTGAGTTTCTGGGATGAGGCTGGTTCTGCTGGGAAAGTTGTAATTGTAGGGTCCCATCCCACCCTCTGTGGTGGCACTAGTCCTGGCTAGTGTTGTCCTGAGCCTGCCCTAAAGACGGGGTGCCCACTGCTGTCCCAAGCTCCTGGTGGTCCTGTCTCAACTCCTGCCCAGGTCTTTGGTGAATGCACTGAGGTGGAGACCCACCAGTGAAGGTCCAGGGAGGAGGTTGGAAACCTATGGAGAAAAGCATGTGGGACTTACGTGGGAATTGCAAAGGAGACTTTCAGGTCACCATCCCCCAGGACCTCAATGTTGGCCATTGCCATCTTCAGTTGGTCCTTATTTTGGAGGTAGCTCTCGGAGTCGGAGGCCATAGCAGTGATGTACCATGTCCCTGCAACCTGGCAGTGATAGTAGACAGTGAGTCCAGAGGAGCAGTCTAGAGTGTCCCCACCTCAGAGACCAACCCAGGACAACCTCAGTCCATGGAACACCCACATCCTGCCCAGGCAACAAAATTCTCTGAGACATCTATGCAGGAGCTGGGTGACTGTCCTCACCTGGGTGTGACAGCAAAGCAATGGTGGCTATAGTGACCCCAGCTGTCCCCAGCACCAAAACACCTCTACAATCCTCCCCACTCTGCTGGTGACTGGAGAACCCTTCCCTTCCTTTCCCTTCCTTTCCCTCCCTTTCCTTTCCCTTCCCGCTGAGGGTCACCTTGCTCTCGTCCGGCTCCACAGTTCCCAGGTCGTCAGCCTGCACACGCAGCAAGCACAGGAGCACCAACCCCAGGCGCAGCTCCATGGTCGTCATCTCCCCCCAGCTCCTCTGGCTTCACCAGTAGGATGGGGAGTGGTGCCGGCGCTGTCGGATTTATAGCTCCGTGGCCCCACCTCCGCCGGAGCCGTGCCAAGCCCCACGGGAACGCTCTAGGGGTTGGCTTGAGTAAGGGGGTGGATCCGAAGAGCAGGAGTCAACCGCGGGTGAGCAAGCCCTTGGGGGAGAGGAGGGGTCATGCGTGCTAGCCCCAAGACGGGGTTACAGGAACCGTTGCACC
Source organism: Leptocoma aspasia (assembly GCA_013399835.1). Lineage (NCBI taxonomy): Eukaryota > Metazoa > Chordata > Aves > Passeriformes > Nectariniidae > Leptocoma > Leptocoma aspasia. The sequence goes on from VXAX01006464.1 coordinate 129,793, forward strand.
ACTGCTGAAATCTGGGATTTCCCCCGTTCTTTTAGTTGCTTGTGAAAGAACAAAGCGAACGGTTGTTTTCCAACGGGCTGCCTGAGGGCTGCCGAGAGGAGCGGGAGGTTCTTCCCGGCAGCGGCCCCGGGGCAGCCCCGTTGCTCAGCTTACCAAGGCTCTCGGTGACTCTTCTGGCCGTGCTGAAACGTGCCCCGGAGCAGCTGCTGGGATCCTGCCCAAATCCAGCCCTTCGCTAGCACAGCCTGACCCGCGGTGCCTGCGCCGGCCTCCCCACCTTCGCTGGGGCACGCAGAGTCTGCCAAGCGGGCTGCACCCTGAGCAGGGCCGGCAGAAGAAGGGGTTCATGTCGCTGTGGGAGTGTGTCCCTCCTGGCCAGAGTGTGTCCCCTGTGGCCTGGCTCTGCCAGGCTCCTGGGGTCACAGCCCAACACCTGCCTGGGCACTGAGGGACTCCGGGGCAGGGAGGCAGAGGGGAGACCAGAGGCTGCCTTTGCTCTGCAGGAGGTGGAGGGGGATGAAAATGAAAACTGCCCTTGGGGCTCATGGCACCATGTCCTTGCTTTAGTCAGATGGGGGACCAAGGGGGGGTGGCAGACAGACATGGGGGTCCAGTTCTGCCATAGGCAACGCTGGTGCCCCCCCACTCCCACCTGGGTGGCCTGGGGGAGGACTGAGCAGGGAATGGGGTTTCCTGGGGGTGTCCCTGCAGGCAGCACTGGGCAGCCTGACTGCTTAACCCTGTCTGCCCAGAGCTACTGACGACCCAGCTGGGCTGTGCCAGCCCCTGTCCACCCCGGCTTCATTCTTCCCTGCCCTGGCAGTTGTTCCCCTGCACCTTCCCCATCCTCTGCTCCCCATCCTCCCCATGCTGGGCACAGCAAACATCACATCCAGGGAGCCCCCTAACACCTGTGGGGGCCTGACAGGAAGGGTCAGGTCCAGGACTGTTGGGTTCAGGGTGCCTGGGGACTCTTGGCAGCACTTTGCTCCCTCCAACAAAGCACTGAGCTCTGAGGCAGCCTCCGCATCTATTTATTTAGGAGGTTGAGGGTGATCCTGGTATGGAGCAGGGGGTCTTGGCAGAGCCTGGAGGATGGGAAGTAGCACCACGGAGTGGCGTGCAGAGCCCATCGTCCACTAGGTCTGGAGGATACATGGTCCTTCAGCTGCAGAGGCAGGACAGGCAGATGACTGGTCAGAGCAGGGCAAAGCCAAGGTGACAGAGCCCCGAGGCAGGTGGGGGATCCCACAGGGCCTGCAAGTCCCTGCTCAGCCCAAGCCATGCTGGGAGTCACAGCTTTCCCTGGCCACACTCACCTGATGTCCCTGGTGCATTGATCTGTTGGAAAGCAAAGAGAGGGGTGAGTGTGCCATTGGCAGCACCCTGAGCCCCTGCGCAGTCCACATGCAGAGTGGCCGCAGCTGCCACCCTGTGCCCTCAGGCCACTCACCTGATTTGGGCAGGATGGCCAGCATGTCCTCGGTCAGGCCCATGGTGGGGATGAGCTCCATGAACTTCTGCAGGAGCTGTGGTCTCACATCCTGCTCTCTTGCTGCAGCCACACCCCCAAAGTGGGGGCTGGTGAGTGCAGGGAATCCCAGCAACCAGCCCCACACTGGGGGTCCAGGTACTGTGGAGCAGCAGCTGGACCCCAGGGAAGGGTTGAGGTGAAGCAATGAACATGCAGGGTAGACCAGGCAACCCACAGCTGCCCTGGGTTGGCAGCAAAGGGGCACAAGCCCTTTGGGATCAGCAACCCATTTGCTTGGGGTGGTATGGGTGGCTGGCAGGCTTGTGTTGCTGCAGCTGGGCTTGCACACTGCAGGGGGTTCTGATTCAACCCACAACCAACTGGAGATATCTTTAGTTCAAGGTTTCATTCACCCCAAAATTGATTCCCTAGGTGATGCTAGGGTGATGGGGTGCTGCTGGTGGTGGCCCTGGGTAGTGGTGGCCCTGGGCAGTGACCCAGCCCCTGCCCCCCACTGGTGCCCTCATCCCTTCCCAGGAGCCAGGTCCCCACTCTCAACGCACTGAGGAGCTGCAGCGCCATGCTGGGCTCTGCCTCACTGTGCTGGGCCTCGTGCAGGACAGTGTAGTGGCTGTAGTCTGTCTCCATCACATGCAGATCCCTCTTCTCTTGTGCTCCTAAGGACCCCAGAGGTGACCAGTTGGGTAATGTAGAACAGTTTGAGCCCTTCTGGGCTCTGCTGAGGCCCACAGCTCAGTGCTCAAGCCTCAAATTTGCCTGAAGGGGGTATGAGAAACGAACCCCTGCTCGATGTGGAGGAGCCATGTACCCACCCACCCACAACCTCTCGCTGAGCCATGGAGGCAGACGGGCCAAGCCCATCTCTCACTCCTCCCGAGGCATGGGGGCTGGGGATGCCCACCCTCTGTTTTGGGTGGCTCCATGGCTCCAAAGCCCCTGCCCACACATACCCATGTAGTGCCCCGCCTGCCCACTCTGCTGGAAGAGCAGTTCAAACTTTTGGCATTTGTCGATCCTGGAAAAGGAACATGAAAAAGACAAATGTGTCTAGACACCACATGGGAGGGCAGGGGCATGGTGGGCACAGGGGGGAGCCCAGCCTGCCCAGCGGGATGCACTGAGGCAGAATTGGGCAACCCAGATCAGTGAGGGAGTTGCTGTGGTGGGGGAGTCCCTGGCCCACAGGGAACACAGTGAGCAGACGGACACTTACAGGGGCCAGACCAGCTTCATGGCCAGATCCCCTTCTGGCATGAAGCTGATGATGGCCATGGATGACTTCATCCCATCCTTCATCTTCAGGAAGATGGAGCAGTTGGAAGCAATGGCTGTGACATGCCACACCCCTGCAAACTGCAGCAGGACGTCACCAGTGGAATTTGGAAAAGTTGTGGGGACCTGCACTCCTCCATGGGAGACATGGAAGCCCACTGCAGAAATTCGCCAACCTGCAGTGGACCTGCCACTATCTGTGGGGACCTGCCACCATCTGTGGGGATCTGCCCTCCACCATGGGGAACATGACAGCCCGCTGTAGAAACCTGCCAGCCGGTGGTGGCAGACCTGCCACCCTCTGTGGAGACCAGCCAGGCAAACATGGGGACGTGCCACATTCCTGCACGCAGAACACCCTGTCCTGCCCCATGCTAGGTGCAGCACCTGGCCCATGTTCCCTGGGGAAGTGCCACACACTTGGAGACATCGTGGCCCCACGTGTTGGTGTCCTTGCAGTGGGGCTACTGCTGGTGCTGGACACAGCAGCCAGGGCTAACCTGGTTTTGCAAAGGCTCTCCTGGAAGCTGCCCTGGAGTTGGCTCAGGGATAGGGCTGGCAGGTGCCCACAGGGGCAGCACAGGCCCCCTGCCCTGGCCAGCCCCTCCAGCCCAGGCAGGATGTGCCAGGCAGCAACCCTGTGCACTTACCTTCTTGGTGTCCAAGTCCGGCTGCACGGGGACCTGGGCCCCTGCCTGCAGCAGGCAGAGCAGGGCTAGAGTCAGGCTGGCCAGTGCTGCTGTCATCCTTGCCCTGGAGTGGATGTGGGCAGGAGAGGCTGCACCCACCTTTATAGCCCCCACTGCTGGCAGCACTCCTGCCCACACCAGCTTTATGCAACAGGTTACACAACAGCAGTGATAACGTGTGCCAGGCTTAGGTGACAGTGCTGGCCCTGTCGCCCCCCCAGTTCCAGATGAATGCAGCCTTGTGTGAGACCCAGCCCAGAGCACGCCAGGACCAAGTGCTGCCCCGTGCCTGTCTGTGTCTGGGGAGGAGCATCCCAGGGGCCCCCTCCTGGCTGTTCCCATTGGTTCTAGGGTCTATCAGTGGTCGGAGGGATCCTGCCTCAGGATCCTCAATGCCAGAGAGTGGTTGCACTGGTGTTCTACCCCCACGCTGAACTACAGCCTGGTGCCCTCAGAAGGGGCGGTGGCTTATTTGGCTGGTGGCAGCAGGCTCAGACCCCACTGCTGGAGAGGGTCTGGGTTGGTGGGATGGAGCTCAGTGGTGGCCAGGATCAAGCCACACCCAGAGCTCACAGACATCCTTCTGCTTCATGTCCATCCTTCCCCAAACTTCTGGAGACTCCCTGTTTGCCCATTGCCCCATTCCCATACTACCAGCCTGCTCTCCAGCAGGAACACCAAGGCAGGGAGGCTGGGGGAACCCAGGGTGTCCAAGGGACAGAGGGGGAGGTGATGCGCCTGCGGGTCCTAGACTCAGGGACCCCTTTTTCTGGGACAGGGGAGGTTCAGTGGCCAGGCAGCACCATGGGGCAGGGCTGTGAGTGCACACGGTGTCTCAGCCCAGCAGCTCCACAGCCAGGAGCTAGGGTCAGCCCTGACCGCTAACCCCAGTCCCAACCCCACTGGCCATGCTTTCCCCTCCCCATTGCCTTGGTTGGGGCTGCCCCACAACAATCCAGCAGGCAAGGGCTGGTTTTTTATGGGCTTTAATTGACACAAGGATACAGGTGCGGGTTGTGAAGCCAGGGAGTGAAGGTTACTGCTGTGCTGGGGGGCCACTGGGGGTCAGATGGGGCAGGGTGGTCACCAGCTTGTGGTGCTCTTGGGGCTCAGGCTGGCAGCAGCTGGTTGGTCCACCTGGAAAAGATGGGGCATGAGCATGGCTGAGCTGTGGGAGACCAAGTAACACACAGGGGGGACATGGGCCTGCCTAGCCCCAGAGTGGTTAGGCACACCACAGGGCTGGGAGGGGGATCCCCAGTAGGTGTGAGGAGATGAGCAGCCTGGGGAAGGGTTGTGGCAGGGCTGGAGGCTCTGTGGGGTGACGTGGCTTTAACCATCCCCATACCATCCCCCAGGGCTGGTCTGAGCCCCAGTGAAGGCACGACTTACCTATGCAGCATCTGCCATGCATTTGTCTGCAGGAGGAAGAAACAGGGAGATCAGCTCCTCTGGGAGCTGTGGGACCTCAGCCCCCACTGAGGGATCCTGAATGGGGGCACCCCATGGCTGGCCCCATAGAGAGGTAGGGACAAACCAGCAGGGTCTCCTCCTTCTCAGTCCCCTTGTGGTATCTCACCCACTGCTCCCTGACACCATCCCTGTGCTCCCAGCCTCACCTGTCTGGGGCAGGATGAGGATCTCGTCGTCTGTCAGGCCCTGCTCCCTGGAGAACTGGGTGAACATCTCCAGGCGCTCGGGACTCAGCTCCTTTGTCCGGCCTGCAGCCAAGAGCAGGGTGAGAAGCAACCCCCCCATACCCACCAGCACAAGGGCACGGGCAGCCCTGTAAGGGGGTCCCAACCCAACCATCATCCCCTCCAAGGTCACCCCAGCTTGGGAAATTACCCTAACCCTGCCCTTCTCCCATGGTAAAGACAGACATGCTGGGGGCGTGGACAGTATGGGGGTCCCAGGGCAGACATACTGTAGAGCAGCACCATGGTGGAGGAACCCGTACTCTTGGAGATCTGGGTGGCCACCAAGGCGTAGTCCTCATAGTTGGTCTCCACTACATGGATGTTGTGCTTGCTGCCCCAGCCTGTGGGGGAGATGCGGCACAGCTCAGCCCTGAGCTCCAAATCAGCCCCAAGGCAGGAGCAGGGACAGCAGGGCTGTGAGCATGTCCGGGGCTGCCCCACGGAAGCTGGGCACTCACGTGGGCTGGTGTAGCTGAACCGCCCCGGCTGCTCTGTCTTGGTGTAAAGACTGTTCCTTGTCACGCACTGGTCACCCCTGGGGAGCACAGCAGCAGGGGATGCACCAGTGGCCACTCCCAGTACCCCCTCCCCACTCACCCTTTCCCCATGTCCCATACTTGGGGTAGGTGGAGGTAACTTCCAGGTTCCCCTCTGCGGTGGTAGAGATGATGGTGGTGCACATCTTCATCAGGTGCCTCTTCTCCTTGAACCAGTTAGAGTTGGAGGCCAGGCCGATGCTGTACCATCTCCCTGTGAACTGCACACAACCTCCACTCAGCCCCAGCTGGGCACAGACCCTGTCTCACCCCTCAGCCCCCACCAGCCCCAGCCCAGCCCATGTCCCTCTCCTCTGGCAGCCCATTGCCTACAGCAGGACAGTGTCCCAGAGTCCTCATTTTGCAGGGAGCTGCTACAGCTCTTGGCAACCACAAAACCCAGGAACAAGGAAATCCCTGTTTCATGACATGTTCCTCACTGCCCTTAGGTGTTTCCTTCCTCTTCGGCCCAAGCCCAGGGAGCGTGACAGGACTGCCTGGCTCTGAGATACCATTTCCATCCATCTGGGGGTGTGAGGAGGGGTCAGGACACTGGGTCTAGCACAGCTCATTCCAGTCCAGTGTATGGAGCCAGCAGTGTGATGTCCCTGAGGGGAACTGCCTTGGAGAGCAGATGTGCTGGGATCACCCTTACAGCACATCCCAAAACCCTGTCCTTGCAGGAAGTGCCTCCCTCCATCCCCATCATCTCCCTTGGGTGGCTGTGTCCCCCAGGACCTTTCCAGGGAAGGAGAGATGTAGGGGATATCCCAGCACAGCAGGTCCTGTTTTTTTGTGGCACTGGTCTGGGGTCTTTGTTGGGGAGGGGTTCCCATGGCCCATCTCAGTGCTCTCAGACTGAGATTACATTTATAACTCTCCCCTGTAAGATCCCTGTGCATTCACACCCACTCCACAGCACAGCAGCAGCTCAGACTCATGCCTAACCCAGGGTCCTGCCCCACAGCCTGGAACCTGGATGCTGGATCCCTTCCTGAGCCACCAAACCCAGGTGCTGGGAGGTCTCCAGGATGAGGGGCTGCATGTACATCAGTGCAAGCCTGGCCCCCCATCCACCTGCACCACCACCTCCCCACATTTTCAGGGCAAGGATCCCCCAAAACACCCCAAACCTCCACACGGGTGATGCTGGTTGGCCTGGGTCACCTTGTCCTGCTGGAAGTCAGCTTGGACAGGAATGCTGTCCTGGGCGTGCAGTGTCCCGAGCAGGGCCAGCCCCAGGATGCCGAACAATGTGGCCTGCATGGCAAAGCTGAGCCGAGCCGAGCTGAGAGCTGGAGACGCAGCGCTGCAGTGCTGGAGAGTTTGTCGAGCCCCTATTTATGGTCAGAAGTTGCAAGGGCCCCCGGGGAGCCAGCCCTGCCTCCTCCTGTGCCGTTATGCAAGCTGGAGCAGGTCAGAGCACTGAAGCCAAAGGGCAAGCAGGGGATCCTGTAAATGCTTCCCTCCTGTTGATACGACATATTTGCTCCAGGGTGCCAAACTGCTCTGCAGTGAAAACAGCCAGGGGCCAGCGCAGTGGCCGCCCTGCCCCCAGCGCTGCCGGGCTGGGGCGGGGAGCAGCCCACGGAGAGGGGCCAGCTCTGCCCCATCCACACAGGGTGGCCTCACTCGGACCCAGAGAGGGGCTTCAGTGAGATGGAGGAAATACCCAGTGCCTGCCAGGTCCCAACCCAAACCATGGGACTGGACACCTGTGTGTGCTCCTGCGGGACCCCCTGCTTTGCCTTGCCTCAAGTCCCTGCATCACTCAAGGAAGTATCTCTGCTGGCCTCAGCACCCTTGGGGTGCATCCCACTGGTGAGCCAGAGAGCCTCAAGTTCAGTTCCCTCGGGATCAGCATGCAGCCAGATGCACCCAAGAATTTGACACCCCACCCGCCCCACCACCCTGCACCCTTTGCCAAGAGGGGCCGGAGACACCCTCCCCCTTAGTTTGGGGTCACCAGCAGGTACTAAGGTGCCCCCCTGAATCTGGGGACGCCGCTGCAGGGTGAGGGGAAGGGATATATGCTGGGTGCCAGCAGCAACGCCCACGGGTCTGGCAGGGTTTGGGCAGGGCCGGCCATGCCGGTCAGAGCCCCAGCCCCGCGACGCAGCCCTGCCAAGGTGCTTTACGTAAGGAGTATGTTTTCAGAACAGCTGGTTTTCCCGTGGCAGCCCCCCTGCACATTCCCTTCCCCGCACCCCGCAGCGAAACCGCCCTGCCCTGAGCACCCCGCCCCGCGGATTTATGAAAACAAAACAAAAGCTGAGCCAAGCAGAACTGGACATCCTGAGAGCCTGGCTGGGGCCCCGCATGCTAGGTCGGGGCTCAGTCTCCCCCGGAGCTCACCATCAGGGTGCCGGGGGAACTCTCGCCATCGGGCATAGAGTCAGGGGTGTCACTGTCACCTGGCACTCCGGCAGGAACACAAAGTCCCCCCTGCTGCCAGATACCCCCACCTCCCTGCCCATACCAGGAGGGAGTGCCCGATGGATATCCGGGTGGTGCCCGGCTATTTCTGGGGGTGGCAAAGCTAGGAGCCAGCCCAGGGATCTGGGCGGCAAAGCTGGAGCACTTGGGGGCATAGGGGGACACCAACGGTGGCAAGGGGCAGAAAGAGCAGGGCTAAGGGCAAGACAGGGTATCTGGGCTCTGGGTCCCCGCGGGGGCTGGACACAGACCCTTGGTTATAACCTGGGTGTTTGCACCCAGAAATGGTTTAGCCCCAACGACGGATGGGCTGAGCCGGTATGAAGGGTGTGGAGAATCCTTGGGGACCAGCCCAGCTCTCCGGAGTTCTCGCCTTACTCCATTTTTCCCCTGCCCGGTGCAGCCACGTCGGGGTGCAGGTAAAATGAGCTGGATCCACCACAGCCCAGCTCTGTCAGGCTTGGGGGGCGGCCGGGCTGGACACTGCTGCCCCGCACGTGGGTGGTAGGAACAGGAGTTGGCTTCGGGCACCTCACGCGGCTTCCCTTACGTAATTCCCCGATAAACATGTGTTACCAGTTCCCGCTAGGATTGCAAAATGCCGGTGCTGGCGACAGAGGGCTGCTCCCCGCCCCAGGGGCTGCGGGAGCGCGGGGACGGGCCCCGCAGCTGCCTGCTGCCGGGCCGCTCCCTGTCCCCTCCTGAAGCCAGTGGCAATGTATACCGCTGTCTCTCTGAGAGGTGCTGGCTGTGCAGGCAGGAGTCCAGCGCGGGCAGCAGCCCCTCGGGGAATGAACTCTCCAGGGCTGGGGCAGGGGAACAGGTTCTTTCCTGGCCCTGGGGATGGGAAGCAGGATTCTGGGACTAAGGTTTCCTCCCCTGGGGTCCCTGAGCGATCTCCCAGCTTGTTAGGGGAAAAGGCAGATGCTGTGCTCTCCCTCAGCACCCCTAAGTCCATGCCCCCTGTGGCCCCAGGCAGGGTGCTGTTCCCCTCAGTGCTGGGCCCTCCCTTGTCCTTGCCAGCTGGACCACAGGCACCACATCACAGGAACCACCACAATTCTGCCCTGCTGTCCCATGGCTGGGGAAGACTCACAGAGAAGATGGCAGGGATCTGCATAGTCCCCCAGCACCCCCTCAGCATGCCCCAACCAGGAGCACATGTCCAAGGCACTGGCAGCCCATGGTGAAGGCAGTGCTGGCCTGGCTGGGGCAGACCAAGAGGTGACTGGCCTGTACACAGGCTCTTCTCTGAGGCGTTTATTGGGGTGTTGCTGGCTCCTGCAGGAGAATGGCGCACAGAGCAGAGAGGGGACACAAGCTGGGGGGCACAGAACAAGGACAGATGCAGCTGCCAGCACAGCTGGAGGGGCTGAGGTACCCCAGGGCTGGCTCCAGAGCTGTAGAGCTGCAGTGGGAGCTGACAAAGTGTGGCTCAGGTCTGTGTGGCCATGGGCAGCTGGCTGAGGTGAGGGCTGAGCTCTGGGACCCGCTGGCAACTCCATCTGTACCTACAGCTTTGTTTCTGGAAGGAAGAGAAGTGCTGAGGGGCTGGAGGGTGTCCAAGCCCAGCACCAGGGCTGGAGACCTACTTCTGCCTCGCCAAGCACCAATGACAAGTGATGGAGCTGTCCCCAGGGACCCCAGCCTTCACCCCAGGGTGCACTTGTGCCAGGACATCTCATCCCAGACCAGCCCTCATCCCAGGAAACACCAATGTAGATCCAAGCCCAGTCTGACCCATGTCGGGGGTGAGTGGGGTTTACTTTGCCAGGATGTACCTGGTGCCCATCCTGAGTGATGGTTTGCCACACAAGGGCACAGACTCTGTTCTGGGGAATGGTCTGGCATGGCCTTTCCTGTGCCAGCCCAGCCCTCCCCCATTCCTGGGGCAGCACCACACAGCCACAGTGCAGTATGGATCTGGCTCAGTGTGCCCAGCCTATTCCCAGGACCGGGACACCCAACTGGTGCCCAGTCAGGGACCAAGCCTGGCACAAGGGGGCACCCAGCGCATCACCCAGTGTCCCAACTCACCATCGAGGACGTGAAACTCATCTGCAGAGTCACAAAACCCTGCAAGAGACAGAGCCCAGATCACCTTGTCTGAGACCTGGCACCCTCCAGCCCCTGCACCCCCAGGACATTGCAGGGCACAGCCCCATCCTTGCATCTCTGTCCCTGGGGTGGCCAGAGCATCGGGACAGAACCCACACGGGTCTCCCTGAGGACCATGTGCCACCCACCATAGGTGGGGAAGTAGTAGGTCACATCCTCACTCAGACCCACAGCCCTGACGCGCTGCTCGAACTTGTCCACAATGGCATCACCAACCAGGCTGGTCCGTCCTGCACGTGGGGAGATGCCATCAGTGGCTCAGGCCCTACCTGGCCCTGGCCTGAAGCCCCCCATGTCCCTACACAAGGCTCAGGACCCAGTGGGCTTTCAGTTCAGAGAAGTGGGTTCCCAGTCCCCCCTCACCCACTCCCCTACAGCATCTGGGGACAATTCTCTAGCTAGGAGTGACTCCCATTCCAATATTGGGTCCCCCAAGGCTTCAGCTCGCCTCTCCAGAGTCCAGCACAGGTTTCCCATCCCTGTCCTTCACCTGCCATAAGACCCCGAGCCCCAGCCTACCATAGAGTTTAAGAGAGATGCTGCGGCCCTTCTGGTAATAGAGAATGATGAAGCTGCTGGGGTCAGCCTCACCCACCACCACATCCACCTTGCTGCTTTTCCTATGGCCTGGGAAGGACGAGAGGATAGCCCAGTTAGTGCCAGTCAATCCTGGTTAGCCCCAGCATCATCCAGGGGCTTCATTTCACCACAAGCCAGGTGTACAAGGGGTGAAAATCAGGGCCAGAGTGGGGCAGCCCCACAGGCACCAGCCCATGGTGTCACCTGTGATGGCATCCAGCACTTAGGGACCCAAGATGTAAAATACTGGGAGTGCACTGGGAAGAGGGATATTGAACCAAAACCCTGCTGAGAGCAGGACTGGGGGGCTCCAGCAGCCTCCTGCCACCCCAGACCAGTCTCCCTCACCCTTCAGCAGGAAGCGTCCGGGGGCCTGGGCAGGAAGGTAGTGCTGCCTGATTTCCCAGCACATCCTGTCTCTGCATAGGGAGAGGAGGAGGAGACGTTAGTACAGGCTGTGGAGGATCTTCCCAGATCCCTGCTCGCCCTACCTGCCAAGGCACACACACTGTCTGTTTCCTTGGGACTTTGTTTTCTCCCCAGGGAAAGGTGTCCCAGAACACCGGGGAGACACTGTGAGAGATGTTGAGCCCAAAATCTGCTGAGCCCAAGGAGTCCCTGCCACCTCCCTGCAGCACTGAGCCTGGTGAGGACCTCAGGGCTCACCAGGCTGGGGAAAGTGCTCACAGATGTGCTGTTACAGCCTGGCTGTCCTCACACTGAGCAGCCTGGGCACCCCCAGCCCAGCGTGGGCTAGTGGCCCTGTGGGTGGCAGGGTGCCTATCATGACCAGGGTGCCCATTGTGGCCAGGGCTTCTACTACAAAACTCCCTGGAGGGTATCCCACCCACACTTGGCTATGGGGCAGCTCTGTCTTCTTTGGAGTCTGTGGCTAGGGCACTGGCACTGCTCTGACCTGCTTTCAGAGTCCCCATCCCAGGGCACTGGTCCTGTTCTGACCTGCCTGCAGCATCCCTGTCCCTGCCCGCAGCCCCTGTGCCCAGCATCACTCACAGCTTCCTGAAGGTGCTGATGGCCAGGCTCGGCCCATCCAGGACAGTCATTGTCACCGTTGTGGCCTCCAGCTGGTGGCTGTGCTCTGCCAGATAGCTGCAGCGGGAAGCCATGCCGACCAGGAACCACTTCCCTGAGAGCTGCATGGCACAGGGGTGGCACCATCTACAAGGCCACCAGCCTAGGGTGCCACCACTCAACCACCCTGAGCACCCTCCTTCCCCTCACCTGGCACCTCTGCCCACAGCCTGTTTCTTGGGGTGCCCACAGGGCACAACTGCCCTTCAGGTGCTGGTAGGTGGGATGGTAGGGCAGAAGGAGCCTGACAAGGGGACAGGCTGGGGATGTGTACGGGATGTCCAAGGCACCTGTCCATGGCTTACACTGGCCACAGCACTACGGGCACCCCAATGCCACACTGGTGTGTGCTGGGCATCACTTTATGCTGCAGTCCCAGCTCGGCCCCACCAGCAGAGCCCCGAGCTCAGCCCAAGCCCCAGAGTGAGGGTGGCTGCACCTGGCCCTCCAGCAGCTCCAAATGGGTGAGGACGGGGGTCCCTGTGAAGCTCTGGCTCCTGTGCCTGCTCTGTGAGCAGCTCTGCAGGCAGTGCTGAGGCTGAGCTGGGCTCTGGCAGCCCTGGCTGTGTGTGGGAGGCATTGAGGGGCTCGGGCTTGGGGATGGGCAGGGAGGCCGAGTCTGGGGAAGACAGTGGGGGTCAGCCCTGGAGCGGGACACGGGGCGGGCTGCAAGGGGGGGCCTGGCGGAGAAGGGCACAAGGGGTCAGCCCTGTACGGGGATACAGAAGAATAGGCTGCAAAGCCAGGTATGGGGGGGACCCCGGGGGTCAGCCCTCCAGGGGCACACGGAACAGGAGCCACCGCGGCTCCCTGCAGCCCACCCAAGTGCGGGGTCAGCGGATGCCCACAGACTCCTCGGCCCAACGCCTCACCTGGTGGAGGCTGA